>JAJPUD010020641.1:0-24320 GCA_023553655.1 Myrmecobius fasciatus | reverse complement strand
GCTTCATTGTCTATGGAACCCTTTAGTAAAATGTAGTTTCCTTCCTTATCTCTTTTAATTAGATCTATTTTTGTTTTTACTTGATCTGAGATAAGGATTGCTACCCGTGCCTTTCTTTGTTCACCTGAAGCATAGAAGATTCTGCTCCAGCCCTTTACTTTCACTCTGTATCTATCTCTATGTTTTAGATGTGTTTCTTGTAAACAACATATTGTAGGATTCTGGCTTTTAATCCAGTCTGCTACCCGCTTCCGTTTTATGGGAGAGTTCATCCCATTCACATTCACAGTTAAAATAACTATATCTGTATTCCCTGCCATCTTATTTACCCAGAGTTATGAGTTTCTCTTCCCTTTCCCCTCTCTCCCTTCCCCCCTCCCCAGTACTTTGCTCTTGATGACCACCTCCCACCAATAATCCTCCTCCCTTTAGAGTCCCTCCCTCCCCTTTATACCTTTCCCCTAATCCTTCTATTAGTTTATCCCTTTCCTTTTCTCCCCTCCCTCCTACCTTCCCACAAGGAGGGTCAGGCCTTTCTTTGAAGCCAAATGTTTCTGATATACTCTCTTAGAGTCCAATCTAATGAGAGTAAGGTTTACACAATACTCATCGCCCTCCCTTCTTTCCCTCAATTATATTAGATCTTCTATGTCTCTTTATGAGATTTTGCCTTATTTTACCTCCTTTATTTTTACTTTATTTTGCCTCCTTTCCCCCCTCCCCCCTTTTTCTTTTTCAGTATGGTATCCCTTCCACCTCTAATTTCTTTTCCATTAATATCAAAGAAAAATAAAATTATACTGCCATTCTTTAAAGGATACCTATAGTAGAAATATAGTTCTCAAGAGTTTTCCTTTTTACCTTTTTATGCTTCTCTTGAGTTCTCTATTTGGAGGTCAAATTTTTTGTTCAGATCAGGTATTTTCATTAGAAATAGGTGAAATTCTCCTGTATCATTGAATGACCATCTTCTTCCCTGGAAGATGATGCTCATTCTACCTGGATAACTTATTCTTGGCTGTAATCCAAGTTCTTTTGCCTTTCGGAATATCTGGTTCCAGGCCCTTCGATCCTTTAAAGTGGAAGCTGACAGATCCTGTGTAATTCTAATTACAGTTCCTTGGTATTTGAACTGTTTCTTTTTAGCTGCTTGCGATATCTTTTCCTTGGTGCGATAGTCCTGAAATTTGGCCACGATATTCATTGGGTTTTTAATTTTGGGGTCTCTTTCTGGAGGTGATCAGTGAATTCTTTCAATGCCAATTTTGCCTTCTGATTCTAAAACATCAGGGCAATTCTCTTTCATGATTTCCTGGAAGATAGCATCCAGGTTCTTTTTTTCATCATGGCTTTCAGGGAGTCCGATAATCCTTAAATTGTCTCTCCTGGATCTGTTTTCCAAGTCAGTTATTTTTCCTAGGAGATATTTCATATTTTCTTCTATTTTTTTTCATTTTTTTGTTTTTGTTTAACTGATTCTTGAAGTCTTATTGAGTCATTTACTTCTATTTGTTCAGTTTTAATTTTTAAAGTATTATTTCCTTCAGTTATCTTTTTTAGCTCCTTTTGTAGCTGGCCAATTGAATTTCTTGATTCAATGCATTCTTTTTCCATTTTGCCAGTTTTATTTTTCAGTGAATTGTTATCTTTTTCCAATTCACCAATTTTGTTTTTCAGTGAATTGTTGTCTTTTTCCAATTCACCAATTTTGATTTTCAGTTCACCATTTTTATTTTCCAGTGAATTGGTGATTTTTTTTCTAATTCACCAATTTTGTTTTTCAGTGAACTGTTTTCTTTTTCCAATTCACCAGTCCTATTTTCCAGTTTTTGATATTTCTGTTGCCCTGATCTCAATTTATTTCCCCATTCTTCTTCTAGCTCTCTTTTGAGATTCTTAATGCAATCATCCAGGTAAGCCTTCTGAAAGGGAGACCAACTTAAGTCTGCCTTTGTGGCTTCATCTGGGATTGTTTTCATAATGTCAGGATCTGGGGACTGTTATATTTTTTTCTCCGTAAAAGCTTTCTATCGTGAGAGCTCTCTTCTGCTTCTTGCTCATGATTTAAAGTTGGGATATTGGTCAAAAGCAGAGAAAACTGCAACAATTTGTATTTGCCCAGGGGCAGTTTGCCGAGTTGACTTCTGGTCTGAGGCTGGTCAGGCTAGATTCACACTAGGACCACGTTTTCAGCTGCTCTGGATCCACTCTTTACCAAAGGCAGATCTGCCAAAGCACCTGCCCCCAAGCAGAGCAAAGTGGCCCAGGCATCTCCCAGGAGCTTCCTGGGTGCCCCAAATGTGCCCCTCTATCTCAGCCCTGACTTCCGCCCTGGCTGGAGTCTGATTGCGACAAGTGGCCGAGTTCCCCTGAGGCTAACCATCTTCGGAGTTCTTTCAAGGTAGATTTTTGATGGAAGTGCATTGTAGTCCAAATGTTTGGCGGAGTCCTCACTCAAAAACCAGTTGGAAGGCTCACTTTGTCTGGGTCTGAGGGAAGGTCCCAGGAGTTCACAGAGAAAGCTGTCTGCTGTTCGCCATCTTGGCTCCACCCCCCAAGATTTACTTTTCTACATCCATCTTCCAAGGCTACATAGAATAAATCAAATTCTACTTTTAATTTTTATTTTTCTAGACATATTTGAAGATTGTTAATACTTTTGTGCCATTCTCCCCAATCCAGTCTTTTACTCTCCAGGTTAAATATTTTGAGGGGTTTTTATTTCTTCAACTTATCCTTTTATAATGTAATTACAAAATTCTTTCACATCCTGGCAACTCTACCTTGGAAGAGTTTTTTGGTAGACTGATTTTTTTTTTTTTTTGCTTTTGGGCACAAGGATCTAAAAATAATACTTTAGATATAGTCTGATGATTATAGAAGACAATGAGACTATTTGTCACTTTTATTCTAGAATACAGAATGTAATCTCCTTGAGAGCAAAAAATGACTTGGTTTTAAATTTCTATGGACCAGTACCAGTTCCTAGAACATAGTCTTACCTTAATTAATGTATCTTGATGGTTTGATTTATTTTTGCCATGGAAAAAATACTATTATGAAAACAATTTTTATCTTAACAGTTTATTTGAGCTTTTAAAATATTTAATAGTTTATGTTATTTAATTTTTAAAAACAACCAGTAAAATAGCTAATGCATCTTTTATGGTCTTCATTTTATTTTATTTTATACATAAAAACTATTATTCAAAGAGATTGTTTTTACCTAATGTCACAAAATATTCATTTTGTCAACTGTTATATTATATATTTTGGGTAGGTATTTCACATGAAAATGCACACTGAGTTCCTACTCACTTAAGTCAGGTATCTTTCATCTCATATTTGTGCTTAGCTGCTTTTTGTACCAGAGTATAGAACATTGCATTTCTCTTAAATTAAAATTTTAAAATGATTTATAAACTTTAAAGTATCTTAGGAATGTAAACTTTCACTTTTAGTATCTAGGTCATAGCAAAACATAGAACATAACCTATTAAATCACAGATTAATACCTTTACTAATACTTTCTAATAATCTTCTCTAATAATTATTTTCAATATACTTCAACATATACTGATAGTACCTGACATCTCAATTCACTCTCCTACTCCTCACTCTTTGCCTCTAGATATATATAACTTTTTCCTTGATCTCCTGTGAAAATTTTTGTTTGTCCCAAGTATCAAACACCATCATGGAAGAGGAGTCTTTTTGGAGTCAGGGAATTAAAATCAGTGATAGCCTCTTAATTAGAAGGGCACCCTAATGCTTTGATATTAGAAGGCAATTATTACTATTATTATTATTAATATTATTATTATTATTATTTGGGAAATAGCAAAATACATTCAAATTAGGCTGAACATGTGTGATGAATACACTATATTCAGAAAAAAAAAATGCTGGGGTGGGCTGACCTCATATAAGCAACAGTTTCCTTAACATGAGAATAGAAATAATGACTTATTCTGAAACATCTGAACTAGATAACCTCTGGGTTCCCTTCTCACTGCTGAGAATTTTTTTTGCCGAGATAGATTATCCAAATTTCTTTAGTCAATAAATTGGGTCAAAAAATGGAAAATGACTTACTCAAATTCAAACTAAAATGTATTCTCTTCAATGTATCCTTCAATATAATCTCTTTAAGTGGCAAAAATCTTTCCATTGAGGCATAAAGATATGGCAAAACATTATCCTTTTCAAAAACCTTTATTGTTGCTCTATTACTAATACAACATAAGATAAATTTGTTCTGGTATTTAAAGACCTTCACCATCAAGCTCCCACTTTTCTGCAATATTATTATTCCATGTTACTTTAATGAAAGTTCCATTATAATCAACCTCCCCAATTATCTTTGGATCTTAGATTCCTTCTCTTCCATCAAGGTACAGAACAGGTCTTATGTCCTCTATAAAGCCTGTTATTCATGCTTTCCATCTTCAGTTTTCCTTTTATTATACTTATTTGTGTTCATGATATACTTTCTCACTAGTTTTAAAGAACTACATCACTTACTAAACTATCATATCACCGAGATTCTTCATTTTGAAATTTATTTGTCCTACACTGTACCTTTTACTTGTCTCACTCAATTGTTCTTACTTATTTGAATTTTTGTTCTTGTCATGAGCTGTAATCATTTGGTGTCTTCTCTAATATCTCTAATGCATAAATTTGATTTCATTCTGGCCTTCCTCCTCAATCTAGATTCCACACTCAGATCTTATAACAATGTGCTATCTCCTATATTAACATTTCTTGCTTGCTGTGTGGCTTCTACCTTAATCAATCTCCTAATTTTCAGGCTGCATTAATTCTAGAAAAGCTGAATTTTCACTCCTACTTCTAAACTTCTAATACCTACTAATAAAACCTAGGAAAGATTATTAGGCCTACTGATTGGATTTATTAGAAAATATCATTTAACCTCAGTGGGAGCCTCACCACTATTGAGAATTTTCTTCATTATTTACCTAAGACTACATAAGGGCGAAGTCAAACAGTGAAACTGATCATCAGGACTCTCATTAAACTAAAAAAAACTGAGGATATTTGACATGAATTCTTTCAATTTTCTGTCTTTATATTTCCAAAGTTCTCTCTATTTATACTGATTCTCTCCTTACATGGAGAGATTACTTCAACATAAATAAATTAGGGAAGATTCATAGAACAAGTGTCTACTAGATTCATCCTGAAATATGAAAAGAGTTTAGGATGCAAAAATACAAGGGATGGTGGTAGGGAGCACATATACAAATACAAACCCATTAAATATATTTTAAATCCAGTGCACTGCTGAGTTTATGCTTTGTTAATATACCAATTAAATATAAAAATAGAATACAAGAATACTCAAGTACATAATTTCACTTCTATTTTTCTTACTTATTCATCTCTTCCTTGAGTCATTAAAATGATAAGAACACAGAATTTAGAGATTGAAGAGAAACCAGGGATTACTAAATTAAACACTTCTAATAACAAATGAGTGAAATGAACTTAGAAATGTTTAGAGATTTAAACATCTCCTTCAATGTAATATATTATGTTTAATGTTTAAAAATGCATATTATATACATTATATATGTGTGTATAAAAACATTTGTATTGATACTCTAAATTATCTTCCAATTATTGTTTGAAACCTTCTAATAGAGAGGAGACATACACCACCCAAGGAAGTCCAAGCCACTTTTTGATGATGCTTTAGATTATTTAACTTGGTTCTAAAAGTTATTTTTAAGATTCTGACTCTCTATGACTTTCTTCAACAATGAAAATGAATCTCTTGAACAATGAAATGCATCAAACCAATTCCAATTGTTCAGTGAAGAAAGCCACGCACACCCAGAGAGAGGAATGTGAGATATGGACCACAACATAACATTTTCATGTTCTCTATTGAGGTTTGCTTGCATTGTATTTCCTTTATTGGATTATTGTTTCTTGTAGATACGATTTCTCCTGAACAAAAACATGATGTGTGGCAATCACTATAAATATATTAGATTTCTTAAGTTTTCTAGCATAATTATCATGTAGTGGATATCCTGCTATCTAGGGGAGGGGGTGGGGAGTAGGGGGGAAAATTTGTAACAGAAAGCTTTGTAAGGGTTAATGTTTAGGAATTACCCATACATATGTTTTGCAAATAAAAAGTATTAATAAAAAAATAAAAATAATAAAAATTAAATTAAATTAAATTTTAAAAAAAGATTCTGACTCTCTTTAGCAGTCAGTTTATCACAGTGATATGCCATTAACTGGAAGAAAGTAAAACTTGAGATATAATTTATCTTACAAAATTTCATGTTAAAAATTTCAATATACAATATATCTTATTGTTATAATCACATTCATCTGTATAATTTGTCACTGCATTCACAAGTTTTAAAACTTTGTTTAACTCTTTGCCATGCAATCACACTATTACTTGCTAGTAATTTTCCTGATGAATAAGTAATTTTTTAAGTCAAACCTTTATTATTGCCTATAGATTTTCAGTGGAATTTATATCAAATAGATTCTCAAGATATTCAATCATGTTTACCTCCATTTCTTGGATGATTTTTTTAACAATCCACGACATGTTGCATAATGCAAACAAATATTAATGTATACAATCCAAATTTGTCACTTTTTGAAATACTTGAACATTTAATTTTTGGTAAAGTATATGTTTTTGTACACATTTTGACCACTTCCACTTCCAATGGTAAGGTGGCCTAAAGCTAGTTACTAGTCATATCAGAATCTATAGATAACCATGAACAGTTGAATTCATGAGACCTCACTGATATGTTTACCCAAAGATTATTAGTTGATGCAATTAGTCAACCAGAATTAGTTTTTGAAAAGGCTTATTTATAAATGATGGAAAAAATGTTACATTCTGAGAGAAAACTTATGAACTCACCAACAAAACAGCAGAAGAGGAGTGGGAAGCATAGAAAATAAACCCATGTTAATTGTAAATTTCAATTTAATTTTTAAGGGGCATTTAGTAAGATGGTATAATAAGAACAATTCATACTAAGAACATCCCCTTCAAATGTGTGATACTTTGTTGTATCATAATATATCCAGAGATTGAAGGGGAAAGTGGAATCAAGATTGGAGACCACATATTGGAAGAGCATGAGAGCACATAGCTGCTAAAACTATATTTCTCTCATTACATGGAGTATTCATGAAGTTCTTCTTTAATTAGGTATATGTTTTTGCAAGGGTTCTTGTGTAGCCTTGATTCTATCTTTCTTCATATCTAATCATGTACTCTCTATTTTGGAGTGTCTAGTGCTCCTGACACTAATATCTGACATTCTGAGGATGTTGCTAGGCAACATCTAGCCAATGGGATGTTATCTTGAGAAGATGGTGAAGGTCAAGACTGTTTTTCTCTACCTCTAAATGACGCCTTCTCATAGTCTTCTATTACTTAAAGTGCTGCAACTGCAACATCATATTTCCAATTCTAAATGTCCCTACAAGTTTTATATATATTCAAAAACCAAATTGAACCCATTCTGTGTGTCATAATTTTATTTTATCCAATGGTTTCTGAAAAGTTCTTATATTTAGGCTAAAATCTATGACTGATTCCATAGACTTTGTTAACTTACTTCACAAGTCTGAATCATTGATTGTTTACTTTTGGCAAAAGTACCAGCTATAAAATCTTGTTACTTAACTTTTAAATGAGATATAGTGACATAATTCATTAACTCACTCAATCTGACACTTGCAAAGTGTGAACATATTTTTCAGGGTTCATTATTTCTTCAGTAGGAAAAAAATTAAAACCTATTCAAAGTTAAAAAAAATTCCTAAAACATTTTTAGCGCATATGCTTTATAGTATGGTCAAGAAGTCCAGATATTATGACATTAAAGGACTCCTTTTAACAATGGGTTTTATATCGTATTGCATTTTAAAAAATATATGTTTTAGCAGAAAATTTGAATTTATGTAATATTCAGCTTATAAATTTTGCATTGTCTTGTTTATGATTATTTTTTCTTCATAGCAATGCCAGTAGCTTTTTTTCTTTTTTGGAGGCAGGGCATTAAGTGACTTGCCCAGGATCACACAGATAGTAAAGGTCTGATATTGGATTTGAATCGGGGTACTCTTGACTTCAATATTTCTTCTCTATCTAACATAACAGCTAGCTGCCCTTAATAGCTTTTTTTTTTTTAAAAAACTAGATTGTTTTTACTGTTCTTTGAAATTCTAAAAGCCTAGAAACCTCTTGTAGAGGAATTAATTACAACCACTTTGGTTTCCAGGTTCCTCTGAAATCCTTGCTTATTTTCTAAGAATTAATTAGGTAATTCTGAAATAATAATTTGTTACTTTGTTTTCCTTTTTGACCACATTTCCTTTTGCCCTTCAGTAGTCTGAATCTCTTTTAATATGGGTTTGAATCATTCTTGAAAGACTTTATTACTCACTTATTTCTAAACCACCAACATCATATAATATCTAACAGTCATTGAAATGTACTCTTTAAGAGATATAAATGTTGCATGTTTCCTTTGAATAATATTCATTTACAAATACCATAGTGAAACATAACAAAAATGGAAAAAATGAAGGTATGGCATAAAATCTAGCCCTTGTAAAGAAGTGACTAAAGGCAAACCCACTCAATATAGTTTTTTTGTGTCTAGGTCAGACATTTTGAGCCAGCTTAGTTTCATCATAAACATAGAACTCACACAAAATGAAATCATATCAAAAGTATTACTTGTCTGAAGTAAACTTTATTCATGTACCTATTTCTCCCAGTTTTGTGTTATAAAATTATATAAATATTGCCTATATTCCTTTGTGTAAACATTTCTAAAATCTGAGTACTACACTGGAAATTATGTTCAAAAATGATATATGAAGTATTTGCTGATTACTCTTTGTTTCTAGCCATAGAATCAACTGTTAATTTATTAAATCAGTCCACAGGTCTCTCTTTGCTACATGGATTCGATGTGGAAATCTGTAAATTGCTGGAATAGATTCTGAATAAATTAGATGGATAGTATTCCCTCAATTTTTTATTTAAATAATTTTTAAAAGGAAATTGTAGTCATTCTAGATAAAAATCTGTAACATTTTGGAATATACTAACATTCTTTTTTATCTTCTGAATAGAATTCTTTTTTTCCTTTCTTTTTTTCTTTATTTAATTATAGTTTTTATTTTTTAAAATACATTCAAAGATAATTTTCAGCATTCACACTTGCAAAACTTCATGTACCATATTTTTCTTCTTCCCCACCTACTCCCTCTCCTAGACAGCAAATAATCCAATATAGGTTAAAGATGTGCAGTTCCTGAATATAATTCTCAAAAGCAATATTGTAAATTTACATTAAGAAGTATATGAGGGGTAGCTAGGTGATGCAGTGGACAGAGCACTAGCACTGAAGTAAGGAGGACCTGAGTTCAAATTTGGTCTCAGACACTTAATATTCCCTAGCTGTGTGACCCGGGGCAAGTCACTTAACCCCAATTGCCTCAAAAAAAAGTATATGAATTAAGTATCATATATTTTGGTCAAATAATTTATTCTGAAGATATAAAAGCTATATGATTATTAGTTTTGCTACCTGATTTATTCTCATTGGAAGAACTTTTAATCCTTACATTTATCTTGCATTGTATATTATAAAAACACTATCATTTGCTTGAAGTTATATGATTCTATAGGAAAAATATGAAAACATAATTTCAGGAAATATTTTTCATACAAACTAGATTTTATTATGAATAAAATATATTTTTAATGTTTAGGTTAGATGCTAGATGTTTCTGAAAATTTAGGAGTGGTTATGACTTAAGTATAATATCTTCCATAAAATTCGAATCAAGCAGGCTAAAGAAACTGTTTATACAATCTTTGATTGCATCTTCTAAGGAGTTTGTTTGAATAATTGATCATTATTTTCAATCACATTAATCCGTATAATAATGATTCAAATTTCTCCATGAAATATTAATATTTGTATACTAAGTAATTCAAGCTTACTATGAAGCCAACACATTTCCACTGGTAGAAAAGGTATTTACAAAGTGAAAGGACATTAATTTATTCATTTCATTTTAATACTCACACAAATAAGATTTTAGTACCTTTGCATGTGTAATTTTCAAAGAACATCCATTAAATTACTTTTTATTTACTTACTTCCTACTTACAAAGTATGTAGAGAAATTACATAGAGAAATTCTGTCAAAAACTATACAATTTTATGTTTTTAAGAACATGTTTTTCTTTTCCAATTTATATGTTCAAATACATCATTGTAAAGTGTTCAAATATCTGTACTGTTTAAAAGTTGCCACTTCCAATTTTTCCTTTACATTCTCACCTCCCATTCACTTTTTTTTAGCATCTTGATATATGGAATCAAATTCAAAAATTCTACTACATTGCTCCTTCCAAATCCAGGATCATGCATGTATTTATTGTACAATCCAATGACTTTTCTTAGTTTTTATCCTCCTTCACCTATGGTTAGCATTTGATACTATTGCTCATCTTTTATTCCTGCATATTATCTCTTCTCTGACTTTTATAATATTGTGCTCTCATTAATTCCATCCTACCTGCCATTATTCTCAATCTTCTTTGCTGGATCATCATTTATGTACTATTCTTTTTGTGTTACTATCCTCTAGGGCTACTTTCCTGGGACCATTAAACTTTTCTGTATACACATTTTCTCAGGAATTTAATAGGCTTCTATTCAATTAGTATTCTGTGCAGATGTCTTCCAAATCTATACATCCTGAGCTAGTAATACATTGCAAGCTTCTTATTGGAATGTTAGACATTTCTACAGAGTATAGATACCATACAGATTTACTCATTATATACAAAATAATTGTCTTTAATCTTAGACTAATTTTTACCTCTTATCCCCTACATCTAGTTTAGGTCATTCTTATTCATCTTCTGACACATAATAGATTGTCAAATCTTACTGATTCTACTTCTTCAATTACTCTCACATCTTTTTCCTCTTTACTCACCTTATAGCAATTCTGCTCTATATTCTTATCTTCTCTCATCTGCCCTTTTGCATTTTCCTGCTAATAGTTTCATTTCATTTAAATCCTCTGTTTATAAACTCATTCTCAGTATAACTGTTATATTGATATTCCTGTAGCATAGATCTAATCATGTCACTCTATGCTCAAAAAATTCAAATGTACAAGTACATTTGCAAAAATACACAATGCAAACTTCCTTATTTGACATTTACAATTCTACACAATGTGGATCCAGATAGCATATATTTCTAGGATGGTTATATATTATCTTTCTTTTAAGAGTATTACACTTCAGCCACACCTATCTAGTTGTTCTGCCTGCAAATGGTCTTTTCTCCTGTTCATCCGTATATTTGCATACCCTACATCTTACCTTCATCCTCATCTCCTTCCATTAACTCTTCTCATTTATACTTCCTGGTTCATCTCCAGAATCAAGTCTCAAAGTATCCTTCAAAGTTTTTCCTGTTCCCTGTAGTTGTTAGTGAACCCCATCAAATAAGCTTGAATTTAATTTGAATTATATATATTTCCTTGTCTGTGAATATATCTTCCTAAGAGAATACAATTTCCTTGAAGGCTGGGACGTCTCACTTTTCTATTTGTATGCCTACCATGGGCACAGTTACTGACATATAGTACATCCTGAATATCTGACTTTTGATAGATTAAAATGTGATTTTAGTTGCTTTATAAGGCAATATTTTTCAACAGAAGCTGGTAAAGTTCATGCCAGTAGTTTCTGATAGAATCATGATTGATGCTCTTCCTTAAACATCTATGAGGATGGGGTTAGGAAAAAAAAATTAAATGTGTTACTGTATGGAGAAAAATGATACTGGAGAACTAAAGTAGATGGTAATTCAACAAATTGAGAAATTGTTATAAATGAAAAAGATAAAAAGCAAAACAGCTATTATATTTTCAGTATACTGTCATTTAGTCATATGTTTAATCATTCATGTGACAGATAATGAGAACTATTATACATGTGAGTATATATGAAGGAAGAGTGCCAAAACAGAATCTGTAATGGCTTCAACCACAAGATGGCAAAAATGTGATTATTTAGAGTGGAATTAGCTAGAAACAAAAAAGAAAACTTTGATATCAAGCTGCTCTTTGGATAAAAAATTAAACAGAGGTAAATGGTCAAATGTTGTTTAGTTGAAAGAAAACTCACCTAAAGTCAAAGAGCTAGAATTCTTGTTTCAACTCTTCTACTATTAACACATTGACTTAATCTCTTATTCAAAATATAAAAGTCTAAACCTTGATAATTAGGATTTCTTCCCCATCTTTAAAATTTTAGGGATTTATGATTATAAGGTCTAGTGTGAAAGAGTAGAGAATGGGAACTAAGTACCATGGCAGTTTTCAGGTTTGGAAGATAACTTCTGCCTGGAGCTGGGGCAAGGGAAATGATACTTAATGAAGTAGACAATTAGATCTTTATAAAAGCTTTTTAATTGTAAAACATATGTATGGGTAATTCTTCAACAATGACCCTTACAAATCTTTCTGTTACAAATTTTCCCCCCTAGTCCCCACCTCTCCCCTAGATGGCAGGAAGTCCACTACATGTTAATTATGTTAAAATACTTGACAAATCAAATATATGTATGCATATTAGGCAATTAGTTCTTGAAGGATAGTTAAGGATGGGAGAAACATTATAGGAGGATAAAGGATTTCTAGTTGGAGGGAACAGTATGGACAAAATAATGAAGATGGGATATTATAGAATGTGTTAAAGGATTTGCGAAGAGTTTTAAGAGCATGGAATGAAGACAGAGGAATAGAGGGAGATAAGAATGGAGAAGTAAGAGGCAGCACAATCTTCATAGTTCTCCATGAGCTTTCACATTTAGAGAAGGCACATGGAATGAAAGGTTACTTTAACTATATTTAGTAATAATGGGGCCTTATTTCATATTTTAAACCAAGTTGATGATGTAGTTTTATAGAAACTGATTTACCGGTATTATTGAATATAGATATGGAATTCTGTGTAATATCAATCTAGACCACAAGAAACAGTAGGAATCAAAATAAAGAGTTATCAGTCATCTGTACAGAAGGAATATACACAATTTAAGGGATTACTAAAAGAAATTAAGAAAAAGACTGAAGAGAAGTAAAGTAAAAACTAAATTTGGAAGAGAAAGAGTTATAAAATTGGATACAAGAAGCCAGCTTCACAACCATATATAACTTTGGGCAAGTTAGTTAATATTTCTGTATCTAATATTGTCCATTTTTAAAATGGGCATAATAATAGCACCTACCAATCTGTTGTGAATATCACATAATATAGTATTGGTAAAATATTATATAAAGGCTATTATTATTACAAGGGGAGAAGAAAGAGGACCCAATGTAACGAACAGGGACATGGAGAAAGAGATAAAAGACAGACTTCAGGAGTACCTTACCAGAAGAATTAGGGGATCAGAAAGTTTTTAGAAGCAATTTGTCAACAGTGTGAGATGCTTCAGAGATCAAATAGATTTAGGGCTAAGCAAATGGTATTGTATTTAATGATTATACAAGCAATTTCAGTGAAATGACAGGGAGGAAAGACAGATTATCGATAATCAAAAGAGTGAACAAGAGAAAAAAATGCTACCTTATCACTTCACTATTCATTAGCCCTTGGTGCAAGAAAAGAGAAGATAGAAACAGAGGAAACTAGGGAGGAAGAAAGAGAGAGAGAGAAACATAAAGAGAGGAAAAAAAGAGAGACAGGCAAAAATATAGACAGACAAACATGGAGAAAGATAGAGATAAAGTTAGAGAGGTAATAAGAGAGATAGAGGGAGGCAAAGGCATAATTTTTGTTCAGTGGTAGTTGTGGTGTTTGACTCTCTGTGCTCCCATGGACCAAGTACAGCATGGTTTTCTGTCCTGCACTAGCTCTCAATGTCTGAGTTCATATTCATTGTTTCCATTATACTATTTATTCAACTCATCCTCTGTTGTTCCCCTTTCCTTTTCTCTTAAATTTTTCCTAACATCAGGGTCTTTTCCAATGAATCCCATTTGGTCATTATGTGGCCAAACTATTTAAGCTTCAGCTTTAGTGTTTGACCTTCTAGTGAATAGCCTAAATTAGTTTCTTAAAGTATTGGCTAATTTTATCTTCTTGATCTCTAAGGAAGTTTCAAAATTTTTCTTCAGCACCACAATGTGAAAGCTTAAATTCTGCAGCACATAGCTTTCCTTATAGTCCAACTCTCATAGCAATGCATTGCTATTAGAGAAAACATAGCTTTGTCTATATAGAACTTTGTGAGAGAAATGTTATCTATGATTTTTAGCAAATTATCCATATTTACCCTAGTTTTAATTTGAAGGAATAAACATCCTTTAATTTCATTGCTCAGATGATATTTGCAGTGATCTTTGAACCCAGGAAAATTAAATCTGAAATTGCTTCCTTTCTTCTCCCTTTATTGCCTGGAAAAATGGGACCAGTTGCCAAGATATTAGCATTTTTGATGTTAAGCTTCAAGCCAGGTTTTATGCTCTCTTCTTTCATCCTCATCAAAAAGCTTCTTAATTCTTCTTCATTTTCTGCTATCAGAGTGGTATTGTCTACTGTCTGCATATCTGAGATTGTTGGTATTTATCCAGGCAATCTTAATTATGGCTTTGATTCATCCTATTTAGAATTTTGCATTATGTAATTTGGGCAAAAGTTAAATAAATAAAGTGACAATATACAGTCTTGTTGTACTACAGAGAATAACAGACCTTAAATCCTGAGAAAACTAAAGTCAAAAAGTCTCCAGAAGAAGCCTCAAAGCGTTATATGAGTTTCTCTCCATCTCACAAAATTCTTTTTGAAGGATTCAAAAATTATTTTAAAATAGAGTTAGAGGAAAATGGGGAAAGAAAACAAGAACTTTGCAAGAGAGTTTGGAAAAGGAAAGATAGAAATTATCTGAAGAAACCTTAAAAATATATTCGATGAAATGGAAAAAGCAAAGCATATAAATCTTTGAAAAATAGATTTCCCCAAATGGGAAAAGCATATAACTCCTGACAGAATAGATTTGATGGAATGGAAAAAGAAACTCACTGAAAAACAGAATTTGTGAAATAGAAAAAAAGTCACACATAAAAACCAACTCCCTGAAAAGTACAATTGGTCAAATTCAAAAGGAGACAAGAAAACTAACTGAAGAAAATAATTCACTAAAAATTAGAATTGAATAAATGGAAATGAATACCTCCATGAGACATCAAGAATTAGTCAAACAAAATGAAAAAAAAGTGAAAAAAATAGAAAAAAAATGTAAAATACCACATTGGAAAATAACTGAAATAGAAAATAGATTCAGGAGTAACAATCAAAGAATTGTTCAACTACCTGAAAACCATGTTGGAAAAAAAAAAAGCCCAGACAATATCTTTCAGGAAATCATTAAGGAAAACTGCCCGGATGTCTGATAACCAGAGGGTAGAATAGCCATTGAAAGAATTTATTTGTCACCTCCTGAAAGAAACCCCAAAATGAAAACTCAAAGGAATATTATAGATATTATATGGAGTTAAATGCTTTCCCCACTTTTAAAATTTGTATTGTGGGACATATAACGTTAGTAATTTTAACTGTGAATGTGCATGAGATGAACTCTCCCATAAAAATGAAGCAGACAGCAGACTTGGATTAAAAGCCAGAATTCTACACACATTTAAAGCAGAGTGATACATACAGAGTAAAGTAATAGGCTAGAACAGAATCTATTATGCTTCATTTGAAGTAAAAAAAAAAAAAGGATGTACAGCATTCCTGTTCTCAGATCAAGCAAAAACAAGAATAGATCTAATTAAAAGACATAAGGAAGGAAGGTATATATTGTCAATCATATATGCAACAAATGGCATAGCATCCAAATTCATAGAGCAGAAGTTAAGAGAGCTGCAAGAAGAATTAGACAGCAAAACTAAACTAGTGTGGGCTCTCAACCTTGCTCTCTCAGAACGAAAAATTGAATTACAAAATAAATAAAAAAGGAATTAAGGAGGTAAATACAATATTTTAGAAAAGTTAGATATAATCAACCTTTGGAGAAAATTGAATGGAGACAGAGGGGAATACACTTTTTTTGGTGATACATTGAACCTACACAAAAATTGACAGTTTATTAGGGTACAAAAACATCAAAACCAAATGCATAAAGTCAGAAATAGTAAATGAATGTTTTTTAGATAATTGTGCAAAAGAAAATTACAGGTAATAATGTAGAACAAAAAATAAACAAAAATATTAATTGAAAACCAAATAATCTAATCCAAAAGAATGAATGGATGAAACAACAAATCATATTCACAATTGATAATTTCATTCAAGAAAATGAAAAATTAAGACAACATATCAAAATTGATGAGATGCCCCCAAACAAGTTCTTAGGGGAAGTTCTATATCTCTAAATGCTTACATGCATAAAATGGAGAAAGAGAAGATCAATTAATTGGTCATGCAACTAAAAATCTAGATAAAACATTAATCCCCCCAATTAAATACCAAATTTGAAGTTCTGAAAACAAAAAAGGAGATTGATAAAATCAAAAGGAAACTATTTAACTAATAGACAAAACGAAGAGCTGGTTTTATGAACAAATCAACAAAATGGATAAGCCTTAAGATAATTTGAGTAGAAAAAGGAAAGAATATCAAATCATTAGCATAAAAAATGAAAAGGTTGTACTTTCTACCAGTAAAGAGGAAATTAGAGTAATAATTAGGAGCTATTTTGCCCAAGTGCATGCCAATAAATCTGATAATGTAATTGAAATGGATGTAATACTTACAAAAATATAGATTGCCCAGATAAATAGAGAAAGAAATAAATTACTTAAGTAGTCCCATTTTAGGAAAAAAAAAGAACAAGCTAGTAATCAACTCCCTAAGAAAAAGTCTCCAGGACCTGATAGATTTAAAGAACAATTAATTCCAATTCTATGCAAACAATTGGGAAAATAGGGAAAGAAGGAGTCCTACCAAATTCTTTAATTTCACAAATATGATGGCTATACCTAAACTAGGTAGAGTCAAAAGAGAGAAAGAAAACTATAGGCAAATTTCCCTAATAAATTTTGATGTAAAAAGTATTAGCAAAGAGATTACAACAATTTATCCTTAGGATAATACACGATTATCAAATAGGATTTTTACCAGGAATGCAGGGATGGTTCAAAATTAGAAAATAAGATTGGTATAATTGACTATATCAATAATCAAACTATACCTTTCAGATTGGCTAAGTTGACAGTAAAAGATGATGATGAACACTGGAGGGGATGTGCAAAAACTGGGGCACTAATACATTGTTGGTGGAATTGTGAACTGATCTAACCATTTTGGAGAGCAATTTGGAACTATGTCCAAAGAACTAGCAAAGTGTGCATACTCTTTTATCCTGTAGTTACTCTGTTAGGCCTATATCCCAAGGAAATCAGAAAAAGGGAAAAAGACCCACATGTACAAAAATGTGTGTAACAGTCCTTTGAGGAGTGGCAAAATACTGGAAAGAGAGTCCATGCCCATAAGTTGGAGAATGACTGAATAAGTTATGGTATATGAATATAATGGAATATTCTTTTGCTATAAGCAATGATCAGCAGGATGATTTCAGAAAGGCCTGGAGAGACTTACAGGACTTGATGCTAAGTGAAATGAGCAGAACCAGGAGATCATTATACACTGCAATAGCTAGATTATACGATGATCAATTCTGATGGATGTGGCTCTTTTCAACAATGATGTGATTTAGGCCAGTTCCAATGGTCTTGTGAAAAGAGCCATCTGCCACCAAAGAGAGAACTATTGGGGACTGAATGTGGATCACAACATAGTATTTTCACTTTTTTGTACTTTGTTTGCATTTTGTTTTATTCTCATTTATTCCTTTATGATATGATTTTTCTTATGCAGCATGATAATTGTGGAAATATTTATAGAAGAATTGCACATGTTTAATATATGTTGGATTACTTGCTGTCTAGAGAAAGGGATCAGGAAAAGGGAGAGGAAAATTTGGAACACAAGGTTTTGCAAGGGTGAATTTTGAAAATGATCTATGCACATATTTTAAAAATGAAAAGTTTTAATAATAAAAAAATGCCACCTTCTACAAAAAAAAAAATAAAAGCAAACACCAGCCTGTTCTACTGATAATTTTTGGTTCACATATTGCTGAAGCCTCACTTAAAAAATCTTAAGCATAACTGTTGGAATGTAAAATGAGTACAATTATTTGTTAATGCCAACATTCTTTGGCATTGTTCATTTTTAGGAGTTGGATGTAAACTGATCTCTTCCAATCTAATGATGACCATTTTGCTTTCCAACTTTGCTGGTATATTGAAGGTAGCACCTGAACAGACATGGAGACAAAGAGAAAGAGACAAAGTTAATATAGAAAGATGCAGAAATAGAGAGAGAGTGAGTCAGAAGAAGACAGAGTGATAGTGATATACAGAGAAACACACAGAGAGAGGCAATATCACAGAGAGAGAGAGAGAAAGAAAGAGAGAGAGAGAGAGAAAGAGAGAAAGAGATTTAGAGACAGAGACAGAGAGACAGAGACAGAGAGAGATGGAGAGACAAAGAAACAGATAGAGAGACAGAAAAAGAGAAAGAGAGAATGGGACAGAAAGAGAGAATGAGACAGACTGAAATAAAGAAAAGACAGAGGAAGAGAAACAGAAACACTTAGAAAGACAAAGAGACCAAGAAAGTTATATAGAGAGAAACAAAAGGAAAGAAAAAGAGAGATAGAGAGAAACACAGGAGAGGCAAAGAGAAAGTTGGAATAAGAGACAAAGACAGGAGACAAACACAGACTGAGACATGTAGAGAAATATATAAAGATAGATAATTTAAGAAACTGTTTGCTTTATAATATGGTGACTCTATAGAATTTGTAAGAAAAACAAAAATTTTAAACTACACATGCAATTTTATTGGTGCTGCCTTGAGCCAATCAAAAATATACATACCAAATGTTCTAGTAATTACTAAATACTGCATGAAAATCTAGGCAAGCAAGCAAAAGTGTCAAGGATGTATGAATCTGCACAAATCTGGAGGTTTCAGAAAGAAAAGTAATATCAAGAACAGTTTGGTTACACTAGATAAAGTTAATTGGAATAGATAATAAAATCAATAAAATAATACTAAAATTAATATTTATGTAGTTTTTTTTAAGGATGGTGAAGCTCACTGCTCATAAAAACTCTTCAGATTATATATGGTACCCTTTTTGCAAATAAAAGTATAGTCTAAAATGTTAAATTCCTGTATGAAATCGATCAATTAGAAGAATCCTCCCTTCCTTCTGCTTTCCTTCCTTCCTTTCTTCTTTCTTCCTTATTCCATTCTTCCTTCCTTTTTCTCTCTTTCCTTTCTTCTTCCTTTCTCTTTCCTTCATTCCTTTCTTTTTTCTTTCCATATACAGCTTTATGAAATTGATCACACAGAAGACTCCTTCCTTCTTTCTTTTTTCCTTCTTTCCCTCCTTCCTTCCTTCTTCTTTTCTTCCTTCCTTCCTTTCTCTCTCCCTTCCTTCCTTCCTTCCTTCCTTCCTTCCTTCCTTCCTTCCTTCCTTCCTTCCTTTCTTCTTCCTTTCTTCCTCTCTTTCTTCTTCTCTTCCTTCCTCCTTCTTCTTTTCTTTCTACTTCCTCCCTCCCTTCCTTCCTGCCTTCCAGATAGGGCTTTATGAAATTGTTCAATTAGAAGACTCTTTCCTGAGGGTGGAACCAAAATGGCAGAGTACAGACACAACTCTCTGTGACCTCCTCTGACCTTCCTTTAAACCAATAGCAGATTAAGCCTCTAAATTGATTTTGGAGTCAAAGGACGCCCAGATATTTGGAGTACAACACATTCCCAGAAGAAGTTACCTTGGAAGAGCTTTAGAATACATCTGTTTCACTTGGACAGGGGGTTGGCCAGTTTCCTGAGCTCAAAGGGCAACTCTGGGAGACAGGGCAGGAAGCTGGTCAGGAACAGACAGTGTAGTTTCTAAGCACCTATGAACCTTCTGTGAGCCTCTTAGGCCACTCTGCCCTGGTTGCTGGCAGGTGCTTTGGCCGATCTGCCTTTTGTAAAAGGTAGATTGTAAACCACTGAGAACCCCTTGGACCTGGCCCCTATAGCTCAGCACCTGCATTCAATCAGTGCAACTGCTCAAGGGGAAATTAAAGAAGCTGTTACTCCTGTTCTTTCAACAGGCCTCAAGTTTTTAAAAAAAATGAATAAAAACAAAAAAGAACTGTCACCATAGATAGCTTTTATGGAGAGAGCGAAGAACAGATCTCAGATCCTGAGGTTCATAAAGGTAAAGCAACTCCAGAGGAAGCCACAAAGGGAGACATGAGCTGGTCCTAATTTCACAAGGCTTACTTGGAAGATTGCATAAGGAATCTCAAAAAAATTAGAACAAAAATGGGGAAATGAAGTGAGATCATTGCAAGAAAGACATAATGCCCTACAAAAGAGATATGAAAAAGACACCAATTCACTGACAAACAAAATTGGTGAAATGGAAAAAGACTGCAATGAAAAAAAAATCAATTGGCCAATTACAAAAGGAACTAAAAAGGTAACTTAAAATAATACATTAAAAATAGAATTGAACAAATGGATTGAATGAATCAATACGACTTCAAGACTCAAACAAAAAAAAATGAAAAAATAGAATAAAATATGAAATATTTCCTTGGAAAATAGATCTAGGAGAGACAATATAAGGATTATTGGATTTCCTGAAAGCCATGATGAAAAAAATAACCTAGTCACTATCTTCCAGAAAATCATGAAAGAAAACTGCCCTGATGTTTTAGAATCAGAAGGTAAAATAACCATTGAAAGATTTCACCAATCACCTCCTTAAAGAGACCCCAAAATGAAATCCCCAAAGAATATCATGGTTAAATTTCAGGACTATCACACCAAGGAAAGAAATATTGCAAGCAGCTAGAAAGAAACAATTCAAATACCAAGGAGCCATAATTAGAATAACCCAGGATCTGTCAGCTTCCATCTTAATGGTTCAAAGGGCCTGGAATCAGATATTTTAAAAGGCAAAGGAACTTGGATTACAACCAAGAATAAGCTATCCTCCTAGAATGAGCATTATCTTCCAGGGAAGAAGATGGATATTTAATGATATATGTGAATTTCACCTACTTCTAATGAAAACACCAGATCTGAACAAAAAATTTGACCTCCAAACACAGAACTCAAGAGAAGCATAAAAAGGTAAAAAGGAAAGGACTCTTGAGAACTATATTTCTACTATGGGTATACTCAAAGAATGGGGGTATAATTTGATTTTACTTTGATAATATGAAAAACAAACTAGAGGTGGAAAGGGGATCATACTGGAAAAAGAGGTAAAAGGAGGTAAAATAAGGTAAAAAAAAAGAAGTAAAAATAAGATAAAATCACATGAAGAGGCAAAGAAAACCAAATATAATTGAGGGAAAGAAGGGAGGGTGATGAACATTGTGTGAATCTTACTCTCATCAGATTGGGCTCTAAGAGAGAATATTAGACATACTTGGTTTCACAAAGAATCTTGTCCCACCTTATAGGAAGGAAAGGAGGAAAAAGAGGAAAAGAAAGGGAAAGACTAGTAGAAGGGAAAATAGAAGAATTAGGGGAAAGGTATAAAAAAGGGGGAGGGGCTCTAAAAGAGGGGAAGACTGTTTGAGGGAGGAGGTCATTAAAAGTAAAATACTGGGGAGGAGGGAAGGGAGAAAGGGGAAAAGAAAAATAAAAACAAACTTTGGGAAAATAAGATGGTAGGAAATACAGAATTAGTTATTTTAACTGTGAATGTGAATGAGATGAACTCTCCCATAAAATGGAAATGGATAGCAGACTGGAAAAAAGAGCCAGATTCTGCAATATGTAGTTTACAAGATACACATCTAAAACACAGAGATACATACAGAGTGAAGGTAAAGGGCTGGAGCAGAATCTATTATGCTTCAAGTAAACAAACAAACAAACAAACAAAGCAGGAGTAGGAATCCTTATGTCAGATCAAGTAAAAGCAAAGATAGATCTAATTAAAAGAAATATTGAAGGATGCTATAATTTACTAAAGGGTACCATAGCTAATGAAGCATTATCAACAACAATTGGTATGGCATCCAAATTCCTAGAGGAGAAATTAAGAGAGATGCAATAAGAAATAGACAGCAAAATTATAATAGTGGGGGATCTCAACCTTGCTCTCCCAGAATTAAATCAAACCAGAAAATAAATAAGAAAGAAATTAAGGAGGTATAAAAAATGTTAGAAAAGTTAGGTATGATAGATCTTTGGAGAAAAGTGAATGGAGACAAAAAGGAGTTTACTTTTTTCTCAGTGGTTCATGGAACTTATACAAAAATTGACCATGTATTAGGGCATAAAAACCCTCAAAATCAAATGCAGAAAGGCAGAAATAATACATGCATTTTTTAATATCATTATGCAATAAAATTCATATGCAATGTAAGGCCAGGAGAAAATAGACCAAAAGTTAATTTAATTGGAAATTAAATAATCTAATCCTAAAGAATAAATGGTTGAAACAGCAAATCATAAAAACAACAATTTCATCCAGGAGAATGACAATAATGTCAAAATTTGTGGGATAGAGCCAAAGCGGTTATAAGGAGTAATTTTATATCTCTAGATGCTTACTTGCATAAAAGAGAGAAAGAGAAGATCAATGAATTGGGCTTACAATTAAAAAAGCTAAAAACAAAAGAACAAATTAAAAACCCTCAATTAAATACCAAATTGGAAATTCTGAAAACAAAAGGGGAGATTAATAAAATTGAAAATAAGAAAACTATTGAATTAATAGATAAAACTACGAGTGGGTTTTATGAAAAAAACAAAATAGAAAAAGAAAGAAGAAAATCAAATTGTTAGTCTCAAAAATAAAAAGGGAGCATTTTCCACCAATGAAGAGGAAATTAGAGCAATAATTAGGAGTTACTTTGCCGAAATTTATGCCAATAAATTTGATAATGTAAATGAAGTGGAGGAATATCTACAAAAAATATAGATTGCCCACATTATCAGAAGAGGAAATAGATTATCTAAATAGCCATGTTACAGAAAAAGAAATAGAATAAACTATTAATCAACTCCCTATGACAAAATCTCCAAGGCCAGATGAATTTACTTGTGAATTCTAACAAACATTCAAAGAGAAATTAATTCCAATATTATATAACCTATTTGAAAAAATAAGGAAAGAAGGTGTTCTACCAAATTCCTTTTATGATACAGATATGGTGCTAATAGCTAAATCAGGTAGGGTGAAAAAAGATAAAGAAAACTATAGACCAATTTCCCTAACAAATATTGATGCAAACATCTTAAATAAAATATTAGAAATGAGATTACAGAAAGTCATCCCCAGCATAATACACTATGACCAAATAGGATTTATACCAGGAATGCAGGGCTGGTTCAATATTAGTATATTTAACAGCATAATCAATTATATTAATAACCAAACTAACAAAATTCATATGATTATCACAATACATGCAGAAAAAGCATTTGATAAAATCCAACACACATTCTTATTAAAAGCAATAGAAAGTATAGGAATAAATGGGCTTTTCCTTAAAATGATTAGTAGCATCTATTTAAAACCATCAGCGATCATATGTAATGGGGAAAAACTAGAACCATCCCCAATAAGATCAGGAGTGAAACAAGGCTATCCATTATCATCATCACTATTCAATATTGTATTAGAAATGCTAGCTTTGACAATAAGAGAAGAAAAAGAGATTAAAGGAATTAGAGTTAGTCATGAGAAAACCAAATTCTCACTCTTTGCATATGATATGATTGTGTACCCTAGAGACTCAACTAAAAAACTACTAGAAACAATTCACAACTTTAGCAAAGTTGCAGGATACAAAGTAAATCCACATAAATCATCACCATTTTTATATATTACCAACAAAATTCAGCAGCAAGAGATACTAAAAGAAATTCCATTCAAAATAACTTTCAATAGTATAAAATATTTGGGAATATATCTGCCAAGGTAAAGTCAGGAACTATATGAACTAAATTACAAAACATTTTCCACACAAATAATGTCAGACCTAATCAGTTGGAAAAATATCAAGTGCTCATGGGTATACAGAGCAAATATAATAAAAATGACAATACTGCCTAAATTAATTTCCTTATTTAGTACCATACCAATCAAACT
>JAJPUD010020640.1:0-24322 GCA_023553655.1 Myrmecobius fasciatus | reverse complement strand
TGAAGGAAAGAAAGAAGGTGGGAAGGAAGAAGGAAGGGTGATAAGGGAAGAAGAAATGAAAGAGAGAAGAAAGAAAAGAGAGAAAGAAGGGAGAAAAGAGGGAAGGAAGAAAATAAAGAAGAAGAGAAGGAAGTAGTGAGGGAGGGAAAGAATAAAGAATAGAAAGAGGGAGAGATGGAAAGAAGGAAGTAGGGAGGGAAGAAAGTAAGGAAGAAAGGAGAGAAGGAAGGAGGGAGTCTGGGAAGACAGGAAGGAAGGAGGGAGTCTGGGAAGAGAGGAAGGAAGGAAGAAGAGGGAAGGAAGGAGGAAAGTAAGATAGAAAGAAGAAAGGAGGGAGGAAATGAAAGAAAGGAGGGAGAAAAGGAATGAAGGATAGAGGGAGGAAAGGAATGAAGGATTGAGGGAGGGAAGGAAGAAAGAAAGAAAAGGAGGAGGGAAGGAACTAAGGAAGGAAATAAGCATTTATTAAAAGCCTATTATGTGCCAGGCATTGTGCTAAGCACTTTACAATTATTATCTTATTTGATCCTCACAATAACCCTGGGAGGTGGGTGCTGTCACTATCCCTATTTATAGTTGCAAGATGTGAGATTAAATGACTTACTCAGGATCACATAGGGAGGAAGTGTCTAATGCCAGATTTGAATTAAGGTTTACCTGACTCCAGTCTACTACACTGCCAAGATGCTTCTAGTTTCTTTTATTATCTGCTTTAGGTGTCACAAATGAAAAAAGATCATGGTCCCCCGCTGTATCCAGACCCATCTTCAGTTCTTCTGATCTATATCTGGCCTCTGGACCCAGATGGCTCTGGAGGGGAAAGTAAGGAGGAGACCTTGCACATCCCTCCCTCACCTAAATCCAATTCCCTTGCATGTTATAGAGTCACCACCCTGAGAACCTGGTCCTCTTCAAGAATGTAGGACAAACAACCACAGGAGCCAGATCCTAACTGAATGAAGTCTTTCCTCATCTTCCCAGGGTTATTAGTATTCTATCCTTCCTCAAATTTCCTTGTTTGTATTTCTCCCCACCCTAAATAGAAGTTATCTCCTTGAGAATAAGGTTTATTTTTCTTTTATCTTTCTATTCTCAGTGCCTTGCATAGGGGGCTGGCACACAAGGTCCTTAAAAATGTTTGTCAAATTGAAATAAATTTATATTCTCTTGTGAAGCTTCTTTTTGAAAAATTTTTAATGTAGTTTGTTCCAGAATTTCATTTTGCAGGCATTATGGGAGTACATTGTGGTGGTTCAGTAGGTAGAGTATTGGATCTTTAGCAAGGAAGACCTGAATTTAAATCCAACTTCAGATAAATTAGCTATATGATACTGGGTAAGTCACTTAACTTCTGCTTAACTCAGTTTCCTCATCTCTTAAATAGGGATAATAATAGCACCTATCAAAGTCATTGTGAAGGTCAAATGGTAAAGCACTTTCCAAACCTTAAAACACTATAAAAATGCTAGTTATCTTCTTCATCATCATCCTTACTAACATTAAAAAAATTCAGGACCATCTCAATATAGATCCTTACCATCCTTAGACTTTCAATGTCTGTGATCTTGGGTCAGCAACCTCATTTTTTTGGATCTCAGTTCATACATGATTCCTTAGATAGAAGTTAGATTATCTCTAAGGCTGGCTTTTTAACAAATACCTATGATATCTTTTTTTTTTAATCTCAATTATTTGAGCCTACTTCTTTTTTTCCTTGTTTCAGCTCCATGTTGCCTAGCACTGGTTTTTCTCATCACCATATATTGAAGTGCTCTCAAATCCAAGACCCTGCTTTTATCTGCCCCAAAGTTTGTTACTCTCTGAACTTTGTTACTGGCAGAAGAAAAGAGCAAATTGCCCCTAGGGATTTTTAGAGGAAAAGTAATGGCTACTTCCTTAGCGGCCCAAATTATTACAGCATACACTGTAGAGGTTAATGAATCTTAGAAAATGGGAACATGTTATGAATCAGTATAATACTGAATATCAAAGCATATATATATCTTGCCCTTTCCAGAAAGAAATCTGGAGGCATTAAAATATAGGAACCAAAAAAATTTCCTTTTTAATATCAAGACTCATATTTCACATTATATAATAAATATGGGTCTATATAAATCATATTTATGACATCTTTTAAGAGGCCAAAACAGTATTCTCCTCATAACCCCCAATATTATTTATATTGAGCTAAAGCAAAATAGAACCCAAGAAGCTTAAACTTGTAAATTGAAAAAACCTCCCTAATATGAGGTATTCCAGATTTAACTAAATAATAGCTTTTTGAAAACTATTTTAATTACATAAATTCAGTGGAATAGTTAACATGTAAGTAAGCTCCCTAAATTAAAAAAAAAAACTTAAAGGCACTTCATGCTGTACAAGTGTGAAGGAGAAATTATAAGTACAAATCAGAATATTAGTTAACTAGTTTAAGCAACAGACATACTTGCAGATACAATGTTTTAGGTGGTTCACTTTTAACCACATATATTCCAGGATTTCTCAATTACTTTAGAAAGCATTTTTTTTGTAGACATTTACAAAATTTGGAGCTTCACTAAATTGGTTAACTTGTTTAGAATTAGAAGATCTATGAAGTATTTTCAAGAGGCAAAAAAAGCACTTACTGTATTGCTTTATACTATTATATATGCCAATATGCCAGTAATATTAGCAGTTTGCTTCTATTTGTTAAAAAAAAATCAGATGTATGGTGGTTAATTCAAAGTATCAATGTAATATTAATCACTTTTGATTAAAGAATTTTGCCAATCTGAAAAACAGAAAAAAGACTTCCTTTCAGCAAAGAGCTAAGGTTAAGTCAATGAAAGGAAGTCTGGTCCAGTACTTTGGTAACTTTGGAAGATACAATGTTCTGAAATCATAAGTCTAAAAATGATGTGAAAGCTGTGCATACATATACACATATGTATGTTAGAAAGTTTTCCTTTGACTACATATCTGAAAAGGTCTTCTTCATTTTAGAAACTTTAAGAGCACCTGAAAATGTAACTATATTTCCCCCCTTAAGTGGTAGCTACTATTTTATTAGTGTTTTCTTCTCAATGGATGTGAGAAACCATGGATATGGAAAGCCTTGATCCAGCCCAGACTTGAACCATGTAGAAGAAAAAGGTGAAATCTTATACTGTCGTGACTGTAGCCATGAGACCTGCTATTTGTTGTCATTGTCATTGTTATTTTGAAGAGAACCAGTGACATTATAGGATGAAGTGTTGACTTATGCATGATTTGGATTTAACTGAGGCAGAATTGCACAAAGTTGTCCACCTCACTCTCTCTTCCAGAGCCCTAAGAGTCCAGTGGCAAGGTGAAAGTCAAGATGACTGGCAATGGCCAGGGATGCAGTGGATAACCTTGGCATCTTCTATGAGTGACCAAGCTCTATAGGTTCCACAATGCCTACTTCAGCTATGTTTTTATGGTCAAAGAAATAAGTTCTCATCTGTCTTTCTTTGGAAGGGGAAGGGGAAAAGTATTAATGCTACTGGTAGGAACACATGAACAATCTCACCTCATTTATTTTTTCTACAATGGATCCCAAGATCACAGATTTAGAAGTAGAAGGGACCTTAGGGATAATAGTTGTTATAGTTCCTGGCTTCTTTTAAGCCTTAATATTCCCCCTTTAACAGGAAGAATTCCCCAATCCCTCTTAATTCTAATGCTTTCCCTCTGTTAATTATTTCCTATTTATCCAGTACTTAGCATGCTCTGCATATATTTGTTTACATGTTGTCTCCCACATTAGTTTGTACGCTTCTTGAGGGAAGAAATCTCTTTAGGCTTCATTTTATACATGCAGAGCCTGATACATAGTAAGCAATTGATAAATGTTTATTGATTGATAGATCTCAACAGAGAATATTCCTGCTGTTTCATCTTTGATGGAGTACATAAACTAGCCTGAGATACAAATCCTTTTAGTTGTACCTGAAGTTTCTAGAAATTTTTATCTTAAAAAATTTCCTTTCTTTATCCTTTCCATAATTCTTCTGCTCTAATCCTCCATCTCTTTTTACTACAGTGAGACTGTTTTATTTAACATAACTGGAAAATGCTACTTTGCCAGATCAAAATCTTTCCTATCACATATTTTAATTATCTCTTTCCATGCACTCATGGTCTACTGGAGATGCACAGACATATGCATCTAGGGCATGTTAGATACACTAATATGTACATGTTTGGGATTGAGAATTTAATCAGTAAACACAGCCTACAAGAATTAAAGCGTAAGAAAGACCTGTGTATATTTAATATATATACACACACAGTTTTTTTAGGCAACTCAGATACATTCCATGACAACGTCTACTTATCTTGAAGCATAGTAACCTTGACATAATGGCCAAAGGAAAAGTAGAGACATCGTGAGCATAAAAACCAGAGCACTTTAATATCATTTCTCAACAAATATGGTTAAAATACCATGTCTTTGAATGGATGCTTTTTTTTTCCCTAAGGAAAGCCTGCATTCTATCTTTGGTTTCCTGAAATCACAGCTGGATCTTATTATAAGCCAAGTAAGAAGCTCCATGGAAAGCGTGCCTAAACCTTTAAAGCTACAAAAAGAAAATTGATCTTCATTAATTAGATGTATAGATTATATAGATTGACCACTGTGTTATTATGTAACACTGTGAAAAAGGTCATTTTATGGTTTGTTGCTAGCTTTACTCTAGGTAATTTAGCTAAGGCTTATTTGCTGAGATATTCCACTAACCACAGAAGGCAAGATTAGGAGCTGGGTCAGAAATCAGATCCAACTGGGAATCTGTGACTGGTGGAGGTCCCTGTACATTCAGGGACTGGTCTAGAACATATGGCATTGAAAACACAGCCTTATCTCTTTGTAACATTTAATACATGACAAATGCCATCTACGACAGAGCTTAATGTAGTATTACTGCCTAACACTGATAAGTGAAAATATGAACAACTCCGTGGTTCATTACTGAATAATCAATCCTCATGGCTTAACAACAGTAAACCTGAGGCCTGCCATTTTAAGCTCTGACTTTTGCCTTTATGGAGACCTCAGAGCTGGATCCGGGGAGAAGAGACCCAATGTCATGTTTGAGTAAATAGAAAAAAAGCAACAAAAGATTCATGTCATGGCAAGCCTGAGGATGTAGATCCTCACCTGAATAATGATCAGCAGCTTTAATGAAAAGCAGGTTTAAAGAGAAATGTTAAAATTGGACAATCTGGAGAAGATCTGAGGGACTAAGAGAAGGCTGAGCTTCAGTAACCTTGACCAAAGCCTTCCGAGGTGCCCAAATCAGTGGCGATTGCAAAGATATTACAATACCATTATTTTAATTAATTGCAATCTTTAATCTGCTTGAATCCCTTGTAGCCGCAAATGTGCAATTTATAGAGGGGCAGCAAGGAAAAGCACTCCAAGTCTAATTCAAAGAAAGTACTTCAACTTATGACCACACCGACCTTGTCAAGTAGCCAGTGCCTTGCACTTTCATTGTGAGTAAGTGACTAATATCGATGCTGGCTCTAAAGAAAGACACTTTTCATAATCGCCCAACAATCTGCTAAGTGAAAACATATGGATGGGCTTAGGCAAAGCCTGCCAGGGGTCTTTGCTGAATGGAAAACAGGTGCTCTAGTTTCGTGCCATGTAATACCCCATTTACCCCCAAGTCCAAAGGTTACAGGACTAATAGCTGCCTTGTGGTAATCAAGGAAAGCTAAGACACTAGCCATGGAGAAACATCTGGGACATATTTTACATACTTGCAACATATGCTTCAGGTTCAATTAAAGTGAGGCTTTGGCACATTTATTAATCTTTTTTACTTTTATCCTATAAGAGAACCCACTGACCTGACCTTACTATTATACCATATGAGAAAACAGGAATAATGAGAACTGGAGGTCAGTACCTGCTGGTATAGCAAAGACACATTTATTTTCACAAAAAAAAATCCATTATGCCTGACTTTACACGCAAACTTTAGACTGAAGAACCAATGAATCTTTTAAAGTAGGAAATTGCCCTGCCACTACTGGAACACACTGACATCTAAACCTCGTAGCATTCAGTGGTACGTAATCTGGCCAAGAGACGGAAACTGGTAAATGGGAATGTTAAGGATCCTTTCCATATTTCCATTTCTTATAATAAAAAATTCCATAGTTTAAAAAGTCCATGCAAAAGATTTTATCTCCTATTGCAAGCACTTAAAAATCTATTGTAAATGATCAGCTTTGTCATTTTCCTTTTTGTACCCGATATGATTTTTATGCTACAAATTGCATTATAAGAGTTTAAAAAAAAAACCTTTCATGTTACTGAAAAAAAGGGCTAGGATTTATGAAAATCAAATGACATTCATTTCATATGGAAAATGCAGTCTTCTTCCGCCTCCTTTAAAAATATAGTTGAATTTACACAGTAATTTAAGCAATCCTTTTCAAAAAACTTTAGTAAGTAAATCAGAAAGTTACCAGAACCAAGGGGTTGACTGAGGCTAGATTAGGATTAGAATAAGCAACAGATTAGGCTGGACACAGCACCAGGGTTTTTTTTTTCCTAACCTGGTTTTCCCTTTGCAACTACATTTTGGTGAGCTGGTTCAGAAGAGACTCCTTCCTCTCCTTTCCCTCTCTCTCCCTTTCTCTTTTCTTCCCTTTTTTTTCTTGTTCTCCCTTCCCTGCTCTTCCTTCTCTGTTTCTTCCCCTTTATGCCCCACCCTGTATCCCCCCATAAAAAGGGAGATTTTTAGGAGCCTGGTAATCAAGGAGGTGCGGAGGAAATAGACTGATTTCAAGCAGAAGCATTAAAGCAGCAAACAACACTATGGGCGCACAGTTATTAAAATTTCTGGGAATACACATGCTGCTTGGATGGATCCCTTACAGTAGCTTTAATAATAAAGCTGCTACAAGCAAGGGAAAATGGCCATAAATGGATGGCAGCTTAGTGTTTATCAGAAGAGAAATGATGATTCAGAGCTAGCATGTTGAGTTAAAATACAAGCTCTCTACAGCTACACGGCTGACCTTCGCAATAAATCATATCTTTTATTGCCAGAAGTGTATGCTCACATTATTTAACATTAAAAACTAGCACATATGTGTTTTTGAAGAAGGAGGTTTTGTTAGTTCAGTGTTTGATGATACTAAAATGATGTAACTAATGACTAAATAATATACAGAAGGATTTCACAGAACAGCTCTTTCGATTTTAAAATGAACCAGTAAAAGAAGGAACCACTGTCGGAATGTGTGTGTGTGTGTGTGTGTGTGTGTGTGTGTGTGTGTGTGTGTGTTCCTTCCATATTCTTTAAAGCATTGGATGTTAGCTATCTGGGAAAAAATCATTCAGGGGATTAACTAATCACTGTGAATTTTTTTGACATTTCTAATGCTTGCTGCCAGCACACAAATTCTTACACTGGTATATAGCTGTACATCTCTACTAGAAACAAAGGTCAAAGGCATAAATTAAGATATACTGTTTTTCTCCTCTCTTCAAAAAATTTCATTGCTTTACTACAACAGAAGTCAGATGAATACTGGTGAAGGTCAAAATTTGGTTTTCTATGCAAACACTTTTTTTAAAATCACTTATTTTCTCTCTTTCCTGTTTTCTACTTTTTTTGGGGGGGGTCTGGAAATACCCTGAGGCAAGCAAAAGGTTGCTCCACAGTCCTTTTCTTCACAACAGAACCATCCCACCAACACTACTATTGAAGCAATGGTGCAAGGTCATTCTAATTTCCTCCTGTTGGTTTTTCTCTTTTGCAGGGGGAACAACCAATCCAAATTTTCCCATCACTTGATTCAATGAGATGTAGAAACTAGCTGTGGCCAAAATCCTATCCCAGGACCAGCCACCCAGGAAGAGAAATATGTAGAAGTAAGAAAGAGCAGGTCTGGGGGCTTATAGGGCCACAATGGCTATTCCTGAATAAATGGACACCGGCAGGAATTGTGATTATTTAAATGCCTTACAGTGCCACACATATATATGGCCCATTCTTTTAGCCAGGCAATTCATTGAAAATTACAGATGACAGAATCCCATCTTCAACTGATGTGGGGCTGCTATTTTTATTTCTTTTTTTCCTCCCTAAAGTATAGTCCTATTTGTAATACTCAAGACAGGACAAATTTTTGTCCTTCAAAAACAGTTGTCACTGCCGTTATCTTCAGAAGAGCTATCAAGTTCCAGACAAGCTGAATTATTTTTGTTCCTGGCAGAAAAATATTTGACCCAGCTCTGGACAAAAAAGAAGAGGATTTATAGTCCTCTCTCCTTCCGGCAACATCCACTGGCATTGTTAGGATGATAAACAGCACTGTCCAATTTTCTGGACTAAAACACTTCAACTCCTTTTTTAACTGTCTGTAAAAACAGTGTCATGTCTAAATTCTCCCATCCCCAGGTACCCAAGCGCTGGGGAAGATAATTACCTTGTCATCTTTGTCATCCTCTTCTTCCTCGTCCTCTAGCATGTCCTCCACTACCTGCAGACAGAAACAGACGTCGTTGTCATGATTTTCAAGAAGAGAATTTTGTTCTGTCAATTGGGAGCTTTTTAGGGATGAAAACTTTATTAATATTTGAAACATGCTGAGAAATAAAATATTCGATCTAGAGATGTAGATTTGGACAACGCTCTATTTTTAATTGATCCACACCATCTAGAAATACTAGGAAAAATATATTTATATATCTGTGATAGGGCTGATTCACAGGTTGTCCCAAAAATCTTAATGAAGATTGTATATATACATACACATATAAATACACACACAAACACAGTATATATACATATATAGATATATGTTTGTATGTATATATGTATGTCTATATATGTTGACATATATAAACATATACACATATACATACTTTCCAAAACTTTTGGGGCTATATAGATAGATATGCTTATATATTTACATTATATATATTCATATAATCTATATATCACCTATATTTGTATTCTATTTAGGTACTTATTAGAATCCCTTTTTTCAAGCTCTCTTGTTATTTATATTATTCGGGCACTTTAGATTTAGGATAAATTTACTAAAGATGCAAATGACTATGTCAGGCTAAATTTCTTATTTATCAAAAGTATGGTATAAAGGGAAGAGTATTTGATCAGGAGATGGGAAACTGGGCACAGATGCTGTTCTGCCCATAATGAGGGGTATGACTTGCCAAGTCACTTTTCTTCAATGAGACTCTGTAAAATGGATCAGGTCATTTCCTGGTTCCAAAATTAGGAATACCTGAGTTCAAATCCTACTTCAGACACTCATTAACTCTGTGACTCAGGGCAATTTCCTCATCTGTAAAATGGGGCTAATAGTACCTCTCTCCTAGTGTTGTGAGAATCAAAAGAGATAATAATTGTAAAGTACTTATCACAGTGCCTGTCATGGAATGGGCGTTATATAAATGTTAGCTATTATTATTGTTATTCTACAAATTTCTATGCTAGGACAAAAATGATGCTCTTCTTCAGGGCATTATTTGATAGCATCAAATTTAAACAGGTTGTAGTCTGAAGTCAACTTTTAGGTCATGTCAGTTAACTCTTGCTAGTCTATGTATGTATATCATGGATCATTCACTTTGTCTATTTCTGAGATAAGTTTTTAATTCCAGACTCAGCACATTTGTTGCTTGGTGAATGGTATAAGGATGTAAATTAATTAAAAAAGTTATGAAGACAAATTTTCTGAATAAAGATGATATATTTTAAAAGAAACTTTAATGATTCTTTTGGATTTTCTATTTGGAAATTATTCATATCATTCCCCCCTTACACATCATTGCCCATAATCCAGAGTAATCCACATTATTCCAGTACTAGGTCATAGAGTGATAGGTGTGGAATCAAGAAAACTGAATTCAAATCTTGCTTCACACAATGACTAATTCTGGGACTTTGTACAAATTACTTAATCTCTGCCTACTTCAGTTTCCTCATTTGCAAATAAGATGAATAATATTATCTCCCTCCTATGTTTACTGCCGATATTAAGTGAGATATCTATAAAGTGCTTTGTAAACTTTAAGGTACTATATAAATGCCAGTATTATTGTTGTTGTTTTTATTATCACCTTGTGGTTCTGTTCATATACCCACATACATGTTTACATAGACAGATGACCCCAGAGATACCTAAACCAAAAAGAAATGGCTTCTTACATATAAAATCCAACCACCCTTCATTTTGCAATTATTTATCTATTTTTAAAATTTGTGATATAGATTTATAATTTCATATATGTAGGGAAGTCCCTACAATGAAAAGCTCTCTTAGTTCTAATTGACAATTTCTCTGGAATTTAGATCTTAATGAATTGCCTAGAGCCTCGAGAGATTATATGATTTGTCCAAGATCACACAGTCAATATGTGAGAAGTACAACCTGAATTCTGGGTTGCCCTGACTTGGAAACTAGTTTTATATCCACTAAGCTCACTGCTTCTTCTTCTGTGACAAATTATTAGATAGGATATAGTTATGGATTATCTTTAAATCTTCCTCCAAAAGATTCCTGCCACCTTTAAAACATATAAGTATATTTGACATTGCTTGCTTCACATGCACATGATACCTATGGGGATATAGAATTTCTAGTAATAGTCAAGAGAACTAGATACTTAACTTAATAGTTAGTAAAGTTCTTTGAATTAGTAGTTGTTTAAAATGTAGATAATATAGTTTTACAACATATACAAATCTCACATACTAACAGAAGTGAACATTTGACTCTCCTATAAATAGGGCAATACATAAAGATATTTTAAAATATACTTCAGTGCCTTGGAACCTAGGGACCATGCAAACTATTCAAAAGTGCTTCTCACCCATTAAAATATTTTTTAAAAAGATGGGTGTGTAATAGATCATCTCTAAAGTCCCTTTCAACTCTAAGATTCCATTTTTCTAGGTTACAGATTCTAGGTGTGAACTCCAACTGACCTACATACAACAAGACTACCTATTTTGAAGCAGACTATTCTTGACTAGGAATGTGTTTGGCTTAACTCTGGTTTGTTCAGAAGAGCCACTGCTAAATTTTTATTAATATCATTTATAGTGTGAAAACTGTATGTTACAAATCAGAGCTTGATCTATACTTTTGTTGATTGTTTAGACTTTAAAAAGTGATGGGAAAATATTATTAATGCAGATTAAACTTCAAAGTATGTCATGCATACAAAAATGTTAAATATTTACTAGCATACTGCTATAACCTTAGCCAGCTCACAGTATTATTAGTGGCTCCTAGCCTCTTTATCACTAGTTATCCCATAACAACAACAAAGGCAGATCTAGGTCAAACACTCATACAGAGAAAAAGCTTACAATGCTTCTCAAATTGCTCCTTTCTACAAGGCTGGAAGGCATCAGTTCTATCTTGGGAATAAGGAGGATTTAAGTCTAAACTTCATAACTGAGAAAGACAATGTAGTTTGCTTGTCTGTGACTCAGTTTCTTCATCTGTATAAACTCTCTGGGCAGCCAGGTGTGGATAGAGTGCAGAACCCGGAGTCAAGAAGGCTCATCTTCTTGGTCCAAATCCAACTTAGAACACTTACTAGCTGTATGACTCTGGGCAAGTCACTTACTCAATTTCCTCCAATGTTAAAACAAGTTGGAGAAGGAAATGGCAAACCATTATAGGGAAAACCCCAGGTGAGGTCAGGAAGTGTCAGAATAATTGAAAATTACTGAACAACAAAAATGTAAAGTGCTTTACAAACTCTAAAGCACAGTATTAATGAGAGCTATTAAATTGCAATGATATCACAAATCTTCAGTCAGATTTTTATTCAAAGATTTAACTAGTTTTTTAAAAAATCATAAGATGTACTTCCAAGCTACATGCATATAGGCCATACTTTTAACATCCATAAGATCTAAGAACTAGAGGGGACAAGGAGCAGAGAGTCCATCTAAGCTAACCTAATACTCTTCACGTTTCAGAGAAGGAAGCTCAATCTTCTATTTGGGGATAGAAATTCACTAGAAAGGAATACTTGTATGCTAGAATCATTACAGATATTCCAAAAGTTGTCTCCAAAGCTTAGTGAATTAATAAATTAAATAAATTAATAGAGAACTTGTAAAAGGTTATTTAAGTGGGATTACGTATGTCCCCGTGGGAAAGAATAATGTTCCCTAGAATGATGGGGAAGGGAGTGGTGCCTTATTAGCCACCCCATATTCATTTTTCTTCCAACTGGAATTCAAATCACAAGACAGTATTATGAATCTGAAGGAGACTTGATCCAGAGGGAAAATTCTACCACTCAGAGAGTGAGGAGAACTGTATTGATTATTTATGGTCTATTTATAAGTTTTCTAGATTTGTTTATGATCTCTTGACATTTCTTTGTATTTTTTGCTTTTTCTGTTTAGTGAAACAAAGGCCGTCCTCTACCTGATATCATTATTATCTTCAGTGCTTAGATAGGAGCTGGGGACTTTGTTATATTTATGTCTTGAGGTATATGCAAAGATTCTGCAAGTAAGATATTATATTTTAAATAAATCCTCTACATCAGTATAATCCAAATAGCTCAGAGATGGTGGCTCTGAGTTACATTTTACAGAAAAGGAAGCATCTCTGGACATTCCCTCTAACTACATTATCTATGATTCTGTCTCTTCATTCAATAAATATTTGTGGGTCACCTACTATGTGAAAGGTGCTACAGTAGGTGCTGTGAGCGATGTCAAATTAAAACATAAATTGGGGCTACTAAATCCTGTGGACTGCATATTGACTTAGTTTTTAAAATGTAATATTATCTGTGGTTTTTAATATTTTTGTTTACTTTGTTAACAAGTAAGTTAACTTTGTTAATTAAAATGTAATTGGAAAATATTTTACTTTGTTAAATATTTTCCAATTACATTTTAATTTGGTTCAAGTCCGCCAGAGAGGGGTGTGGACCACATGCAGCCTGCAGGCCACATGTTTGATAACTTTGCTGTGAGATCCATACATACACAGGTGCTACTACTTCGAGTAGAAATTAAATAAGAAAATGACACATCAGGGCTAATATTATCTTTCACAGTATCTTTTGATCTTTGTGAATTTTCAAATAGATATAAACATATATATGAAAAATGATACTAACCATTTGTAATGGGTGGGTGCACTATTTGCTTCCCAAATCAAACAAGAATAAAGATAAAAACCACCCAAAAAGTCTGAAAAGACAGTAAAATGCTCCCTGCCAAGATCAGCAATAACTATGAATCAAACTCTTATGATCCTCCACGATGAAGTTCCTTCTCTCCCACCACTCCTTTGGAAAATAAAATACCCTCTGCAAACCTTGGAGTATATAATGCCTTCATTTCCCCCTTAAAACCAGTAAATATTTCATTTAAAACACTGACAATGAGGCATACAAAGTGAGAGGTCAGAAATACCAGGCTGAGCAAAATGGACAATATACCGTTTACTAATGGGATAAACAAAAGTGCCATATTAACAAACTATTAATAAAAGTATAACAAAAAATGGATGTACATCCATCTATTTAGCCTGTAACTAAAAAAAGCAAATAAATAAACCCACTGATACAGTTCATATCAATCACCTGACAGGATCAAAATGTTCTACCAGGGAGATTTAAACCTATTATAAAGGAGAAAAAGTAAGGCAAATCTTCAAGGGGCTTTCAAATGTTTGTCAGGAAATCTAAAACACAATTACTGAACCACTATCTTAAGAGTTTGTCGTCTCCACTTGTGCCAATTTAATTTTCAAAATGCCAAAACATTATTAGTCCGTAAAAGCAACAAGCAGTCTACCTCACACTTTCTGCAAACCAGCTGTGAGCCTGATGTGCAAGAATTGCACAAAGAAGGCCTAGAGAATGGGCCTCTTCATTTGCAAAACTCAAACTGTTCCCACACTGCACAAACGTGTAATTGGATACGCACAATTGCTCCACAAATGGGCAGCCAGAACCACCCAATACAACAATTTATTTTTAAATTTGGCAGAAAAGTGTTGTCTTAGGGAGACTGCCTTTGTATGGAGTTTCAGCTCTCCAAAGAGTTTTTAATGCCAAGTTATAAACCCCTAAAAATAGGGATTTTTGAGGCAGATGACACCCTGCAGTTACTTTTACAATAGCCTCACTACAGATATCATCAATCTGTATGCCCCTGGAGCACAAAGGTGCTTTACAGAATTCCAAGTGGAGGTATAAATATTCTCCTGGGGAGTCACTTGAGCACAGGTAAAGCATGAAGTGCTTTGAAAATAAGACTCAATTATAGTTTTACAATTAACCATAATACTACCCTCCTCTCCCCCTTCTCCCAATCCCCACTTCTCCAACACAGAGCAGAGTGTTCAAATTTCTAAATAGCATTAAGGCTGCTTGCCCAAAATTTCAGATATTTAGAGACAAGGTTAGAAGCATGACTACTGATAATATTGATTGATACTATTGTTTGAATGTCTAGGCTTTTCTGATACCCTAAAAACAGTTCAAGAGTTTTCCCTAACTTCCTATGGACTCCAAAACCTGGCCTAAGTCAAAACTTAGACAAGCTGAGTTCTTTTAAATAGACCCCTGAATAACTACTATATTTAAAAATTGTATAAAACTGTAATCTTATCTCGAGAATTCAAATAGCCTATGCCATTTACAAGTAGAGAACTTGATTTAAATAGTTTGCTAAGAAAAACAAATAGAAAAGGATTGTCATTCTCAAATTCCAAGGCTTTCCTCTTTAAATAAATTTTCAGTAATCACTACATACCTAGTTTGGTTTTAGTTAGGTTTGATCAAACCTTTTCCAGCAATGATATTATAAAAATGTCTTTTGAAGGAAGAATGCTATTTCTCAATCACAAAGGAATGAAAAAAGGAATGATACATTGTGTTAAATAAGATATATTTATAAAAGTTTTCAGGAGGAAATAATCTTAGAACACTCTCGAATTTTCTCTCCAAATTATGCTTCCTGATACCTTGCTTGAAATCAAGTAGCATTAATCAAACAAAGGAAGGGCACCAGGGAAATCAGAAAGATCTAATGCAAGCAGTTAAAAGTGACATGACCTTCTGTAATGTCACTTGTCACAGACTTATATGCCACACAGTGGAAGAAGGTCTTGAAAGAAACTGATTCTTGGAACTATTCCTCGAATGTAATACTAATACAGATGACATTTAAAAAAACACACGTAGAAGGCCTCAAATGTGGCATGGCAGTTATATTATGGTCAAATAGTAGGCAGAGAACATTTAAAATTAAAGCAAAATATTTCTTTTTTTTTGTTCTTAACATTTGTGTAAAAATAGTTACTTGTCAAAAAAAAATGTGCATAGCAGAACTTCTGAGAACAAATGAAAAGGTTCTTTAAAACTGAACCAGTTTGCATCTAGAAATAAAGCCCATGACCTACTGGAGCATCCTGTATTAGTAGTCATTTTCATGCTATTCCAGTTTAGCCAGTGCTTCCTATTTTTCAAGAGAATGAAACTTAATGTTAATGGAAAGCCTGAGAAATGAAGTTGACAACTCAAATAAAAAATTTGACAATTTCTTCAGTAGCATTCCATGAGAAGAAAAAAATGATATTTATGAAGGGGAGAGCTGTAGGAGTGGATGAGATAGAAAATAAACTAAAGGAGGTAGATAAAAGTAACCTCTATTACACCAAGGCAAGAAACTCTGATTCCAGTTCCTTGATATCGCTTTAGAAATACATATACATATATATATATATATATATATTTAAAAAAATTAAACTAAGAGACAAAATAGAGTCATAAGATCTATGAATAATCTTTAAAACTCCTTCTGTTATTTTTCTTAGGGAGAAAGTCCTCTTCTAAATTTGCATTCTTTAAGTGAAAAGTGTCAAAGGGAATTGCTTCTTAAGATCATTCCATTTTGGATATCTTAGGAAAAAAGGTATTTATTCTAGTTCAACTATGACACTACAAACATGGAATGTGGAGTGAGGGGGTGGGGCTGGTGGGAGTGGAAACTAAGAGTCTCGTCTGTCTCTCTTGCTGTCTATCTCTTTCACCTTTTCCAGCAGAAATAATCTGTATATTAAATAGGTATTAAATAGGTATTCTGATATGTTCTTAGTGAATACATATGCAATTCAAATTATTTTATTTTGGTAGAGAATGTAAGGAAAGATGAAATCACTTTTTCTATATTTTAAAATTTAACTGATTTTTTTTTTATCTAATCAAAGAAAAACTGTTTCACAGGAAAGAGATTTTATACATGGTAAATATAGACTATTCAAATACAGATAGATGTAATATTTGGAAATATGATAAATTAAATGAATACATTCACTGTTTATATACAAAGGAATTTTGTTAAGAGTGACATTCTTCAGCATAGCCTGGAGTTCATTCAGTTCACTGTCTGCACATAGCTTAACCACAACATACATTTGTATGTCAATGGATTTACTATACTTGTGTGTAAATGTAATATAAAATTATTGAATGTGTATGGATTGAGAGGATGCATTAAACCACTCGGACTATTTCAGGTCACTTGAAAGTACCTGGGGTCAAGCCGAAGACTTTTCTAGTCAATAAGCCTGTTATAACTCTGTTTATTTGGTCATTTCCCCATCAGTACACCTGCTTCTTACCAGATTTTTGAGGAGGAACTCTGGTGAAATAAATAGTTCAATTAAACTGTGCACGAAATTCACACATTTACAATAAAAATAAGAATCATAAACAGGTCTGCAATGTAAGTTCTCATCTGGTATCTCTCAAAAACAACTGCATGGATGATGGCCGCTTAGTTTGATTCACACTATTAAGGATTTGACCTTGGAGCATTTCAGCTACAGTAGTCATCAAGATAACTGAACCACTAGATGTAATAATAATTAGTGTGATAGGCTTGCCAGTAAGACGGAATATATTGCAGTACAAAAGAAGGCAGATGAAAAAAAAAAAAAAAACAAAAGCATTAGTACTTTACTGCTAAAAGACTTCCTGATTTTTACAGAGACACTCAAATACAATTATTTCTCCTTGCAGAATGCATTTCCTTGGCTTATTCTGGGAAGTGCTCATGTTGTAATTTAGTCTGATTCTTAATAGGAAATGTGGCTTTAATGTGGCTATCAGATGCCTTTTGATACATGCCACTGATTACATGCAGCTCTCTTCTCTGAATCATCAACAACAGAATTCTTATATGCAGAATAATATGCTTTGCTGAAAGGTGCCAGGACAGTAAATTTACTTTATTGGCCACCAGTACAGAACCTTTTTTCTTTAAGTGTCAGCTTAATACAGGAAAAACCAAGTACCTCAGCAGTTAAATATAGGCTAAATAATAACTAATAAAAATTATATAATAAGTATAAACATCTTAAATGTATTTCTTTTCATAATCCATCCTCATTGCTCCTAAATAATCTTCCTTATATTTACACAAAGCTCTGTGAACAGGATACTTGCGTTTATTTGAACTATGTCTCCATCTAAAGGCATGATACTGTATTGTATCGTATTTTATTTTTTGCTTCCAGACAAAATTTTAATGTGGTTGCCTTCAAGATACTGGGTTTTTTATTTAGTTTAGTTGAAAAAAAAAAAAAGCAAAAACATACTTATGCCCCATCTACAATAAGCTTTTATAATAATGATTTCTTAGAGCTACCTTATTCTGTCAACCAGAAAAATTAAAACTTAGGGTTTTCTAATGGAATTAAAAGATGATTATATCAAGCATAGATCTCTCTTATCTAACCAAGTTTAATAATTTTTGCTGACAAAATATTTTTGCTAAATTAATAGCATATTTCATTTAAGTAAAACTGAAAACAAACACGTTGAGGCAAAGTATTTTAAGCAAGGATGAAAAATTTCATTCACCAGTTGTGATTTTATGGCAGAAAGGGCACCATTTTGTGTGGCTTAAAATTAAGTTTTAAGAATATTTAATTTCTAAATTATACCAGTGATTATCTTATTTGTATATTTAAAAAACCCCTTTTAGACAGGCATACTAAACATTTGGACATAAGCCTTCTCTAAAACATATACCCATTTTCTGATGTATGTGTTTTTATATATTTTGTTATCAGATCAGAAATATTTCTAACTATTGGAAACATGATAGACAAAAAGTTTTCTTTAGGAAAAATGAATCAGTTTTGCTTTCATTTTAGATGGAAAACATTTTTAAGACCACCATACTCTTCTTTGTATAGTTTGAGCCTTCTGAGAGTTTATTTGAAAACAATAGAACATTTATCTTTGTTGAAAAAATTGTTACACTTACAGTACCACACCAATTTGTTAGGCTGCATTAAGAACTATAAAAATTCTTTTTTTTTTTAAAAAGCCCAATCCTTAAAAAGTTTACGAAGGAAAAAAATTGCTGTGAGAAAATTTTCTGACAATAATTTTTTTTGGCCTAGAATATTTTGAGGCATCATGAGAACATTTTGTAAAAATTTTAACTTTAAAAATGGAGTATGTTTTGAATGTCAAAAATTATGCAACCAGAAGACTTCTGTTCTTCCCTTAAACCCTTTTTCTTAGGGATAATAAATGGAAAAGATTATGATTTTCTTTGTTTAAAAAAAAACATGCCTAACCCCTAAAAGAGAGACTGCTAGGTTCAGACCCACAATGTCACACCATGGACTAGAGTGAATTTTTGTCTTGGATACCAGTATAAAAGCTAGAATGAAAATGATTATAATGAAACTCCAGCAAAACCTGTTTAACAGTTGTCATGAATTTCCCCCTTTCAGAAAGCAGCCCTCTCCAGTCCAGGAAAAGACTAGCTAGCTAACTTGCCATTTCTTCTTTATGTAGTACACTGTGCTAAATTAGGGCATAATGCATTTATAATATTTATAGTACCAACATTTAGTTAAATAACCTTTATGTAAGATTTATGTTGATATTTTTTATTTCTCATTTAATGGCAAATTATGAAGAACATGTTTCATAAAGATAATTCTCCATTTAAATTCATCAGCCCATTAAATATTAAAATTATGTTTCTGATGCAATCTAGAACAAATTTGTCCAGCTTCAGTGATTATTTGCACTCATAAAAATTAGGCTTGATTAATAAAATTTAAATGCTTGATTAAGTTGACATTTTCATGTTTCATCCTGATTTATTAAAATTAGTCCCTCTCTCCTGGTCTGGCACAGTGATGGGAGTTTACCTTTCCCTTTCTTATATGCCAGATCTTGAATAAAGTATGATCGGAATAAACTCTTAGGTTCTGGAAAATAGTAGTTTTCAGTAGAATATTTTATCCTTTAAGTTCTTGTTGCATCTGTTTTCGTGTTCTCACAAAGCCCAAAATGAAGGTTTGATTATAACATGTCTAGAAAGGTTTCCCTTTCCAGTCACTTATGGCTGTGAGCATGAGCTGCAAGACAGAATGTATTTATCATATTTCTGCAAAACTCAAAAGCCAAGAAGCTTTAAATTGTGGGAGAAGACTACTTTTGCAAGAGAACCTTTATATACTTTGTTGACTGAATCTCTCTCTTCCGGTCCATATTTGCTGCAACCATCTTACTTCAAGTTCTCATCTCTTTTCTCTTACTCTATGCAATACCCATCTAATTAGTATGTGACTTCCATTTAAATATATCCCTCATACTATTGCCAGATGTTTTCCCATAGGACTCTTCTTATCATGTAAATCAACCAAAAGAAAAATAAAAAACTTCAGTGACTTCTCATTGACTACCGAATAAAATAAAAATTCTTGATACTGGCATTTGATACACTCTGAGATTTGTCTCCAACTAACTTTTCCAATACCATTACATACTATGTTTGTGTATTCCATATTCCAGTCATAGAAAACATTATCCTTCCTCTTTTCTCCTCTTACCTTTTCTCATCTCCATCCATTTCTTGATAGATTCTTCAAAGTTTTGAAAGGAATTTCCATCAATGTCTACTGAGGTCTTTCCTTTTCCTTTAAAGTTCAACTGAGGAGCTATTTCCTCTGGGAAGAAGTCCCTAATGTCTCTTCCAGGTAAAAGAATTGATTTTTCCTCCTGCAGCTATCTTGATGCTCTTTTCTAGGACATTTTTCTGAACTTCTACCATTCTCCCTCCTATCAGTCATGCCTCTGATTCTTGATTCCTCTTTCATCATATCAGATGTCAAGGTCATTGAACACAGATCTTTGCTAATTTTTTTTTTTTGGGGGGGGAATGATCCTCAAAGCACAGCATCATGCCTTGAGCATAGAAGACACTTAATGTTTATTGAATTAACTTAAAAAAACCAAGCAAACCTATTTTTTTTTTTTTGAGTTCTGGGCCTCCATGAAACACAGAAAAAGGATTATAGTCACATATAAATCTATGAAAACATTATTCATTTTTCTATTCTTTTGAAATGTCTTATTAACAATGTTTTCTTTTCTTTTTTATTTACATTATTGTTATATCTCAGTGACTTACTCCTTCCCTGTTACAGATAAGTCAAATCTATAAGCATATACAAGCAAGTACTTATTATATGTGGTAAACTATATACTGTAGTATATATGTGGTAGGTATTGGGTTTATAAGGAAAGGCAAAAAAAAATTCCCTGCCCATAGGAGACTCAGTCTAATAGGTTCTTCCTTAAAACATACAAAATTAGCAAAATGAATCAATATATTGGTGATGTCTGAAATGGCAAACCTCATTCCAAATCGCGCCAGAGCCAATATGCTATGGACATTTTTGCCAATTGCTCTGTCCCTTTGTGCAAACCACTTTAACTTTCATCCCTTTCTGTGCTGTAATATCAAATTAACATTACCATTACCAGTGGGAAGGATGCAACAATCTACTACTCTGCTTAGAATTCCCATGATTCCTGTATTTCCTTAGACAAGACGGGGCCTATATTTACTTACATAATAATAACTAGCATTTATGGAGGATTTTGAAGTTTACAAAGTGCTTTTCAAGTAGTATCTCATTTTATTCTTACATGGTGAGTAGGTGCTATTTTTAATCCTATTTTGCAAATAGGGAACTGAAGCAGCCAAAAGTTAAAATGACTTGCACAACGACAGAGAGTAAACAAAGAATGTGTTCTATGGCTCTAGTAGAGTGTGACAAGGATTATTTCCCTTTGTACTTGTAATCCAAAAACTAGCATTAAGTACTTAATAAATGCTTGTTGATTGAATGACTTGCCATTTCACTGACCAGAGTTCTGAAGTGTTTCCCTGCTGTTTTTCTTTACATTGTTATTTGAACTTTGTTTTCAAACACACTGACAGGAATGATCTTTGCCATAAAAAAACTTTTATAAATTTACCCAATAAAGTAGGAATTAAGTCAATAAATACTTTCATGCCTATTATCTCTATTCAACTGTAAGCTCCTTGAGGACAGGGACTTTTTTTTTCTTATTTGTATAACTAGTATTTAGCACAGGGTCTGACACATAGTAGGCTCTTAATAAATGTTTATTAAATTGAATTGAAATAACACCATGCAGTCAATCAGATTACAAACATTTATTTATCTACTGTATCCCAGATACTGTGCTAAACACTGAAGTTACAAAAAAGGGAAAAACTTAATCTCAAGGAGCTCACAGTATAAGGAAACAGACAAGATTAATACAACTATGTATATAAAAGATATCTGCAGTGTAAATGGGAGGTAGTTTTCTATTTTCATTGAAGTTTGGAAGAAGGAGAAGATTGGGAAAAGCCTCTTTCAGAAGGTGAGATTGATGATAGTAAAGATTCAAGATCCTAAAACTCATAAAGAAACATAACTGGAACAGAAAAGATTATCAAATCTCATGGGATGGTGGCCAGACTTTTTTTAAAAAAGACCTTAGGGAGTATATGACAATACGCTTTATAAATTTCCTACCCCTAATGACTTAACTAATGAAGCAATGGTGGAAGGCCTCATGGAGAAACCTGGCTTTACTTTAAATAGCAGTTATTAAACTTTTTGGTCTCAGGACCCCTTTACATTCTTAAAAATTATTAAGGTCCCAAATAATTTTTTATTTCTGTGGGTTAAATTTATTAATATTTGCTATATTAGAAACTAAATGGATAGTTTTAGAATATTTACTAATTGATTTTAAATAACAATAATAAACTCATTACTTTTACATAAATTATATATTTTTAATGAAAAAATAATTATATTTTCCCAAAAATAATCAGTGAGAAGGATGGTATTCTTTCACATATTTTTGAAAATGTCTTTAGTGGCTAATTTAATAGAAGACACCTGGATTCTCATAGCTATTTCTGTATTCAATCTGTTGTGATATGTTATTTTAGCTGAAGTGTAATGTCCAGTCTCACAGATATGTAGTTGGAAAAAGGGGGATCTTATAGTAGACCGATAACATCTTAGTGTAATTATGAAAATAGTTTTGAACTGAAAGCCCCCCTGAAAGAATGGCCTCTCAGAGGGCCATAGGTCCTACTTTGAGAATGGCTGACAATGTTACAAGAGAAAATACCCATTATAGAGAAGCAGAAATCTCTGCCTCTTTATTTTGGAATCAATACAGAAACAAGTAACAGATTGGATAGTTACAAATGTGGCTTAGTTTGCTAAGTGAAAAACAAATGCCATGCAGAAAGGGGTTACAGAACTTTAAACTGGGAAATAGTTATTTCCTATCAAAAAACACACCTCGGGCGGCAGCTAGGTGGCGCAGTGGTTAGAGCACCAGCCCTGAAGTCAGTAGGACCTGAGTTCAAATCTGGTCTCAGACACTTCCTAGCTGTGTGACCCTGGGCAAGTCACTTAACCCCAATTGCCTCAGCAAAAAAAGCAAAAAACAAAAAAACAAAAAAACAAAACCACACACCTCATACATTCTGATTACAAAACTCTTGAAATTATTAGATTCCTAATAATAGTTCTCATTTAGGGATACTTCCCTGGGCTAACAAAGTCCTATCATTTGGTTTCCACTTCTGTTCTTTTAATTGAGGCTTTCCAATTTCTTGTCACCTTTCTAAAGCAGGGACAATAAGTTTCCACAAAGATCTTATGAAAACCTTTGCCATTACCACCCACTACACAAAGCTCTGTGCCCACATTGGTAATGTGGACTAGTCATGAGGCCATGAGTCAGCTAGAAGTAGCATCTGTAAGTGTATCTTGTGGTACAAAATCTCTTTTTTGAATGATCTCTTAGCTAAAGGGCATTGTCCCTTTCAGAGAATTAATATGTTGGTCTTTAAAAGTATCTTTACCCTTTATGCTTTTTTTCCTGTTAAAAAGTGGCATCATTAATGGACAATTGTCCCTTCTACATTGCAAGGGTTAGGAGCATTTTGCCCCCTTACTCTGGAAAAATCTGTGTAAATTATTTTGGCCCTCCTTTCATACCAGAGAAGTCTGGATTTTCTCTTTTTCTTTCATGGGTTGTTTACAGTATCTTATTATAAAATTTGGAATAGTATTTTTCTGTGTCATATGCAGCTTCCCCCGAAACTCCCCTAAAATTCCCATGTGGTTTCTTTTGCCAATCTGTAATAGGAAAAGTAACAATGTGGAGGGGATAAGTATGTATCGTTTTCCTTCTATTATGTGAAAATTATTTGAAAAATTAACAGCATAGTTTCTATTGAGTAGGGTAAGGAGGCTATTTACTAGGTTCTTGAATATTCAAAGCTAGGGATGGGGACTATACTTATGATTTCTTGGATATAGGGAACTCCCAAGTGAGGAAACTTTACCTGCTAATGCAGGCTAGCACCTGCTCTACCTGTTCTAGCCTTAGAGAAATGGAAAGAGCATTAAGAAGTTAGAATAAGTTGCTTAGAATGACATGGCTTTGTGGATAGATTTCCAGAGGTCCATAAACTTGAATGGGGACAAATTTACATTTTTTATTTCAGTTTATGTGGTTTCTTTTGTAGTCCTATATATATATATACGTATATATATATATGTATATGTATATTATATATTTTACAACATCATTTTGAGAAGAGGTCCATAGTCTTCACCAAATTGCCAAGAAGTCCTTAAAGTCATGCTGATTCTCAAAGTGCCAATATGGTGCTTCCAGGTACAAACTGAAGTATGGACAAGCTTCACTTAAATAGCTGGAAACATTAGTGGTCAGCTCTTTTTCCTTTCTCTATAGACATGTGTGTTCATGGAAACACACACACACACACACACACACACACACACACATATATATATATATATACTTCTCTAGCAACAAGAAAGGAAGACTGGACTGAAAGGATGAAATTTTATACATATATTCATAGAAAGGAAGAAACAT
>JAJPUD010020639.1:0-24322 GCA_023553655.1 Myrmecobius fasciatus | reverse complement strand
AAAAAAAAGGCTGAAGATGGTGGACTTGCTGTACCAGATCTAAAACTATATTATAAAGCAGCGGTCATCAAAACCATTTGGTACTGGCTAAGAAATAGAGTAGTCGATCAGTGGAATAGGATAGAATCACAAGACAAACTAGGCAATAACTATAGCAATTTGGTTACTGTGTATTTTCAACACAACTTTAAAAATTTTTTTTTACTCCTGGGCAATAAAGTAGCCACTAATGTAGCTAAAATACCAAGAAAAATAACCCTCTTGTCCTCCCTAGTATACAACACTAGTCTTGGCTCTTCCTGAGCTTCAGTGCTCCTGACACCATTCTTAAAAGACTCTCTTAGACAGGCATATAGGATAACCAATAATATACCGATCTGTTGAGGCTAAGTCCCCTGCCTCTTTTTTTTTCCTGATCAGAATTGTTTGTGTTGTTACTTTAGTATTTCATTCTGGGGAGCATCCCCTGGATAAACTTTTAATTTATAGAATTATAAATTTCCTTTCTCCCAGATTCTTGAAATCTGCTCTCTTCAAATCTAAGGTAAATTTCACGCTCCATTTGACAGAATTCATGAAACCTGAGGTATATTTCTTCCCAAGGTTTCCATCATTTATGCTTTGGTTTCCTCCTTATTAGTCAAATTCAGGTCTAAAATAGAAATTTCCCTCCTCACTTCTGCAACTTTTGAAGAATAAAATTTTAAAGTAAGTAAAGAATTGGTTACCTGTTTAGGTTTTGTATAAAAGAGTTCATTACATCTGCACAATTGAAATAGCCTATTATAACTGTCACATTTCTTTTTAAAATAGTATTTTATTTTTCCAAATAGATGCAAAAATAGTTTTCAAGATTCACCTTTGCAAAAACTTGTGTTCTAAAATTTTCTTTTCTCCTTCCCCTCTCCTTCCTCCCCAAAAGAGCAAGCAATGAGATATAGATTAAATATGTGCAGTTTCTTCTAAACATATTTCCATATTCATCTTGCTGCACAAAAATACCAGATTAAAAGGAACAAAAATACAAGAAAGGGGAAAAAACAAGCAAATAAACAACAACAAAAAGATGATCTTTGATCCACATTCAGTCTCCATAGTTTTCTCTCTGGATGAGGATGGCACTTTCCATCACAAAATTATTGGAATTGCCTTCAATCACCTCATAATTATCATATTTCAATACCAAATTTGTAATATATTGCATGAATTCATCATCTATTTCCTCATCTTTTCCAGGTGATTGGGTTTCAGCATTATATTGTCATGTTATTATAGGCTTTTATTCTCATACAAATGATCTAAACATTTTTTCTCTACCATGTAATGGATTTCTTTGCATGAATTATTTTCATAAAGTAAAAAATTTTATGCAAATAAATCCAATAGAGCTGAGATTAACAAGAAACAAGTATAAAAAATCATTTCTGGAAGTCAAATACTTGCAAAAAAAATTTTGATAAAGGTCTCATTTCTATTTTTTGTGGTTGTTTTGTTTTGTTTTGTTTTAATCAGTTTGCTTTTTTTTTTTTCCTGAGGCAATTGGGGCTAAGTGACTTGCCCAGGGTCACACAGCTAGGAAGTGTTAAGTGTCTGAGACCAGATTTAAACTCAGGTCCTCCTGACTTCAGAGTTGGTGCTCTATCCACTGTGCCACCTAGCTGCCCCTCATTTCTGAAATATATAAGAAATTAATTCTAATTTATAAAAATAAGAAACATTTTTCAGTGGTGAATGATATAAAAATGTGAAGAGTTTGTTCTCAAGGGAAGAAACCCAGATTACCTATGTCATAGTTTGAAGCTATGTCAAACCTTCAAATCACTACCAATTAGAGAAATGCAAATTAATGTAATTCTGAGATTCTATCTCATACTTGTCAGAATCAAAGTTTTCAAAACAAGAAAATAATAATGTACTGAAGGAATTTTGCATAACCAGTATACCAATATACTGTTGGTTAATCTGTAAACAACTACAACCATTGTGGAAAGTAATTTCGAATTAATCATTCACAAGCATTATTTAACATTATACACAACTATTACACTGTTAGGCCTATACCTAAATCAAATCCAAGGAAGAGAAAAGGTCCTGTGTGTACAAAAATATTTATAGCAGCTATTTTTGTAGTGGCTAAAAGCCCCTGGAAACTAAAAAGATGACCATCAATTGAGGAAAGACTGAATAAATTGAAGTAGAGAGATGTGATGGAATACTGTTCTAAATGAGGAAATAGATGATTTTAAAGAGACATCAGAAGACATCAAATCATTATTTGAACCAATGTAGAGTGGAATAAGAACAGTTTTTGTAACAATGTAAAGATGAACAACTGAAAGCTGGCATAATTATAATCAACACCATAACCATTCATTATTCCAGAGGACCAATGAAAAAAATAAGCTATATACCTCTTGTCAAAGAGGTGATATATCCAAGGTAAAGGATGAAATATTTATTTTCGTACAAAACCAATAAAGGAATTTGTTTTGCCTGACTATACATCTTTGGTAGAAAAAACTGATTTTCTTTTCCCTTTCTTTAAATTGGGATGGATTTGAGAGGGAGGATAATACATTTCCATTAATTAAAAAAAAAAATTTAAAAAGAAAGAAGTTGAAGGGACTACAGGTATGAAATTTTCTATGTTTTTTTCAAATGACATCACTTTCATTATTTTGCTTAATATTTTTATTTTGTTACAAAAGAGCTCCCATGGTATGAAGATAATCTGGAAATGTCTGTAATGTTAAAAAAAAAAAGATATTGAAAAAAAACTTTTTAGAAAGAAAAAGAAATAAAGGAAGAACAAGATAAGAACATATTAATATACAAAATGTTGCTCTATATCTATCACCATTATTTTGATCTTCATCTTTTATCTACACTATTGCAAAAGCCTTCTGACTGGTTCCATTCTCTTCCTTTCCAATTTATATTACATAGAGCTGGAAAATAATGTAATAATCTGTTAAAATGAGTGTCTCATTTAAAGATTATGATCAACATAATGACACCAAAGTCCACATGGTTTCTTCTTCTTCAGATTTAGAAAGTTTGTTTTTTATGAAAAATTATGAGATACATTGCAAAGAAATGGGCATATTTCCCCCCAAAGACTATTCCCTATTGATGTAAAGCCTAATAAGGCATTACAACTACATTCTATTTCTTCTCCTTAAGCAGTTGGGTAAAGTCATTCAAATTACCCAAGATTGTCCAGAAATCTATGACAGGTATTATGGGTTATATAGTATATATATATATATAGTAGTGCTCCTATATTGCTAGTTCATTCTGTTCTCTTCAACATACAGAAAGGTAGATTGCTAATTAATTAGTTGACTAATTAACCAGCTAGGAAGCATAGTATATAATTTGGTCAATTGTTAGTCCCACTTACAAATCAACAGTCAGATAAATTTTGTCAAGGATGCCAATGTTGTGTTGATAAATGTTTAATAACCAACTCTCCACAACAACAACCCCACCATGATAGACTTTTAAACTATATCTTCATTACTAACATTTTCTGCATCACTTCCTAACTCTAGACTATTAAAAAAAATCAAGCCCTGATTATAATATTTGCCAATTATGATGTTTAAATTTTCATATTAAAAACTTTATTTGTAAGGACTAATGTTGATTTGCAAGGGCTAATGATGAGTAATTGTCCACACATATGTTTTGAAAAATAAAAAGCTTTGGGGCAGAGCCAAGATGGTGGAGTAAAGACATGACTCTCTGTGAGCTCCTCTGATCTTCCCTCAAATCAAGAGCAGATTAAGCCTCTGAACTGGTTCTGTACAACACATTTCCATCAAAAATTACCTTGGAAGAACTCCGGAGCAGGTCTCTTTCGGATGGGCAGCTTGCGCTGCTGCTCTCAGATGCCAGCGCCCAAGCCAGCTGGGACAGAGTGTGGCGGATTCTAAGCACCTGGGAAGTCCCTGGGAGACGCTTGGGCCACTTTCCTTTGCTTGCTAGCAGGTGCTTTGGCAGATCTGCCTTTGGTAAAAGGTGAACTAAGAACAAATGAGAACACGGGACCTAGCCCTACCAGCCCCAAAGCGGAAGTCAACTACGCGAACTGCCCCAGGGCAAAGCAGCTGCCTCTTCTCTGCTTTAAACAGACCTCAAGCTCTAAAAAATGAGTAAGAAACAGAGGAGAACTCTCACCATAGACAGCTTTTATGGAGAGAAATAAGGGCAGACCTCAGATCCTGAGGTTCCTAAAGGGAAAGTAAGCCCAGAGGAAGCCACAAAGATGGACATGTGCTGGTCCCCATTTCACAAGGCTTTCCTGGAAGATTGCCTAAAGAATCTCAAAAGAGAGTTAGAAGAAAAATGGGGAAATGAATTGAGATCAGTACAAGAAGGAAATAATGCCCTGCAAAAGAGATATGAAAAAGACACCAATTCACTGAAAAACAAAATTGGTGAATTGGAAAAAGACAACAACTCACTGAAAAACAAAATTGGTAAAATGGAAAAAGAATGCAATGAATAATAAAATTCAATTGGCCAGTTACAAAAGGAGCTAAAAAAGGTAGCGAAGAAAATACTTTAAAAATTAAAATTGAACAAATAGAAGTGAATGACTCAATAAGACTTCAAGAATCAGTCAAACAAAAACAAAAAAATGAAAAATAGAAGAAAATGTGAAATATCTTCTAGGAAAAACAACTGACTTGGAAAACAGATCTAGGAGAGACAATCTAAGGATTATTGGACTCCCTAAAAGCCACGATGAAAAAAAGAACCTAGATGCTATCTTCCAGGAAATCCTGAAAGAAAACTGCCCTGATGTTTTAGAATCAGAAGGCAAAATCACCATCAAAAGAATTCACCGATCATCTCCTGAAAGAGACCCTAAAATTAAAACCTTAGGGAATATCGTGGCTGAATTTCAGGAGTATCGCACCAAGGAAAAGATATTGCAAGCAGCTAAAAAGAAACAATTCAAATACCGAGGAATTGTAATTAGAATCACACAAGATCTGTCAGCTTCCACATTAAAGGATCGAAGGGCCTGGAATCAGATATTCCGAAAGGCAAAGGAACTTGGATTACAGCCAAGAATAACATATCCAGCTAGAATGAGCATTATCTTCCAGGGAAGAAGATGATCATTCAATGATATAGGAGAATTTCACCTATTTCTAATGAAAAGACCAGGTCTGAACAAAAAATTTGACCTCCAAACACAGAACTCAAGAGAAACATAAAAAGGCCAAAAGGAAAGAACTCTTGAGAACTATATTTCTAGTATGGGTATACTCAAAGAATGGGGGTATAATTCGATTTTACTTTGTTAAAATGGAAAAGAAATTAGAGGTAGAAGGGCTATCATACTGGAAAAAGAGGGGAAAGGAGGTAAAATAAAGTTAAAAAAAAAAAGGAAGTAAAAATAAGGTAAAACAAAAAGTTTTAATAGAGGAAAAATAAACTTTAACAATTAGGTCTTATGAACTAGCCTGAGCTGACTTTAGCACAACCTCAGTTTAAAGCATATCCACCAATTTCCCATAAAGCTATTGTATTTTTGGTGGCTCAGCAGCAAACTTCCAGGCTATCAGTTCTTAGCTCCTTTCACTACTTAGAGGTCAAATGGTCCTTATTCCCTAAACACAGGCCCCAAACTCAATGTAGATAGATAGAGTTTCTTTTTTTAATCAGATTAAAAATCCTTTATACTTTTACTTTATAGAGTTTTTTTTTTTACATAAATGGAGCTTTTTCCCAGGCATTTTTTCCTTTTATTGAGATAATTATATGATTTAGGATGTTTTCATTTTTAATATGATTAATTATATTGATTATTTCCCTAATGTTGGACTATCCTTGTATCCCTGGTTTAAATCCAGGGCAAAAATTTTGATCAAAATTATTTCTAACATGAAATGGTATAGTTTGACAGAATTTTATTTAAAACTTTTGGATTTATATCCACTAATTACATTGGTCTATATTTCTCTTTTTTTGCTTTATAATTCCCTGATTTTTGGTATTAGAACAATATTTGTTTTCTTAAAACTGATAAATTGGTAAATTGCTTTCTAATTTTTTGAGAATATTTTGTATAGCATTGATATTGTTCTTTATGGGGTTGAAGAATTCCCTGGTAAATCTGCCTGAACTAAAAAATTTGTTTGCTTAAATCTTTGATAATTTCTCTAATAGTTAAATTCTCCTTTTTCTGAGGTAGATCTTTTTAAAATTTAAAATCTTTTACTTGGCCTTCTGTTACTTTGGGTAACATATTTTTGAAGATATTCCTCTAATCTTTTGTCTTCTTGGTTTACTTCGAATTTGAAAAACAGTCATCTGATCCCTGGCCTTCTTTAGCTATAAACCTTGGTTTTTATCTAAGCAACACAATTCTAGGCTTTCTTCAGGGTGAAGTTTCAAAAGGATATTCAGTAGGTTCCCAGGACAGCCAGGGCCATTTCTAATTGTCTTGATTTATATCTTGCTGTGGGACTCAAATGGCTCTGGAGGGCAAAATGAGGAAGGTGAAGTTACATAGCCCTCCCTCACTTGAATCCAGTTCATTTGCATGTCATGGCATTACTTCCCTGATGTCATGGTCTTTTTCCAATACAAAGTTAAAACAGCAGCAACAATAAACACCTAAATGAAAGTTTCTACAGATTAGTTGTGACAATGCAATCTGCTCAACCCTGTTCTTTGCCAGAAACTGAGTCTCCAATCCTTTCTGTTGGATTAGTTCAATTTTTCTGAGTACCCTAAACCTATAGAATGAATTTCAATCTCTATTCCCTAGTTCAAAGTGACAGAAGTATGATTGAGTGTGACAACTGGAGTGAAGATCTCTCAGGACTATAGCCTAAATTAGACAAAGCCTAAGGGCCTAAGTTCTGGTTTCCAGGGTGGAAGGGAAAATAGAAAGTAGTCTGATTTATAAGCTGTCAACATTCCTCCAGTTCCTGTATAAGGAAAGTAAAGCAAATATAACCAATTAGAATGTATGGAAAGGAAAAGAGGGGTGGGCTTGGGACTTTCTTTGTTCTGGATTGTATAAAAGTCACGAGGATGTACTACTGCTCCCTGGCTCTCCCAACTTTGGACTGCTTATTTGATCCATTGTGGGACCGCCAGGTACTCATGAGTTCCTGAATAAAGCCTTTGTTCTATACCTTGAGATACCTCTGAAGTATTGATTGTTAAGATGAGGGCCTGAATATCCCACACATGATCATATTCTGTGCCCTGGGGCTGGGGTTGATATCTCCTTCCTGAAGTCAGCATGACAATACTGTGGTTTTGTTTTCCCAGGGTCTAGTTCTTGTTCCACAATTCCTGCCCTGGACACTTGCCTATGGGTCATAATTATGCTTTCTTCTTATATTTCTTAATCACTTATTTGGTCTGGTACTCTTTCATTGGAATGTGTCAGAAAACCAAGTTGTACTGCTCCTCTTATTCCACCATTTTGACTAGTCTCATCATTTCTTTAAAAAAAAAATGTTTTATTAATGCCTCTTGCTTTTATATCCAAGTCATTTATATCCATCCTCTCCCAACATGGAACTCTCACTTGTATTGAGGAAAAATAATTAATCAAAATAACCAAAACAATAATTTATGAGAATGAACACTCTATAACCATAGTCAACCACCTCATCACTGAAAAGAAAGAAGCATGTATCTTTAATTGAGAGGTGACTAAGTGAAGGAGTGGATAGAGTGCTAGACTTGGAGTGAGGAAGACCTGAGTCCAAATACTGCTTAAGATACTTAATAGTTATATATGCTTAGGCAAATAATTTAATTTTTATTTGTCTCAGTTTCCTCATCTGTAAATGTAGATAATAGTACCTACCTTCCAGGGTTATTGTGTGGTTCAAATCAGATAATATTTTTATATCATTTGTGGCCCTTAAAGTACTATATAAATATTAGTAACAATAATAATCATTTTATCTATTTTTTCAGTATCGACTAGTCATTCTAGTATTCTTCCTTCTAACATCTTTTCATTATTATAATATACTTCGTATTTAGTATATTTTAGTTCTGTTTTCCTTTGTTCTGCATCAGTTCATACAAGTTTGGTCCTTTGCAATTTGCACCCACGGATCCTGATTCTGCCCTGTGGGGACAAAAGGAAAAATCCCTCCTCCATGTGACAGCCTACAGGCATCTCATTTCCACTGAGTTTTTTTTTTTTTTTTTTTCTTCTCCAGACTAAAAACTCCACTTCTTTCTGGCAAATCTCACTTGGCATGAAATAATAAAATAATCCATGGGAGTTGTGTGTAAGCTAATGCTACAAAGCCCTGACTGATCATTATTAAACTCCTCTTTGCTTAGCATGTAGATCAAATTGAGCAAGGACTAACTAGGGCCAATTAAAGAGGGCATGGTTTTTGCCCTTTATTCTCTGGCTCATATTTTTGTCTCTGACAAGTACATTTACTAATAACAACACTTATGACTTTTGCTATATACTGGGCAGCAGGAAATCTCCTTACCTTCATGTGGGTGCAAGGATTTATGGAAAAAGATGAAAAAGAATCAGACAGAACGAAAAAGGATAAATGAACTACAACCTTTGTTAGTAGGAGAAAAGCAGGGCCTGCTGAGTACCCTAAGGGTTTATGGAGGCAATGAGGTAAAAACAATGAGGTAAAAAAAAAAAATGATTGTAAAGAATACAATAACATTCAGAATTTCTTATTCAAGACAATTAAGAGCAAAGAAAGCAGTCAGAACAAAATTCATATTGATCACAAAGAGTTTCAGCAATACAATTTGATAATGAACACATTTGAAAAGGATGTCAAAAGCAGGAAGCCCAATAGCAAACATCATTGCAATCATTTTTTTGTATACATACATTCTTTTTGGTTAAATTTTAAGTGATTTAGATATTAGAAAAGTTTTAAAACTTTATTTGAATTATTTGATTTTATTGACAGTTATTGAAATTATTTCATTGTACGGGAATAAAGGATGTCCTCGGGGAAATAAATGCATTATTGAAAAAGAAGATGGGTTTGTCATATAGCAAAATAAAAAAGGTTACAGGTGGAGTCTGGATATAACTGATATCCTCACAATGTTAAAAGATATTAAAAGAAATGTAAGAAGGAGCCCCTCCCTTTGGAAAGTGCATAAATTGGATGTAAGTGAGGCAGAGTTGCATAAAAATCATCAAACTCATTCTCTCTTCCGGAGTCATTAAAGTTCAGTGGCAAAACAATCAAGATGACTAGTGATAGCCTGGTATGTAGTATATAACTTTGGCATCTTCAATGTCTGACCAAGCTCTCAGAGTTCCACAGCACCTGCTTCAGCTTTCTTCATAGTAGTTGGAATAAATTGTTCTCATTCGCCCATTTCTCCAAGGGAAGGCTTCACATACCTAAGATAGACACCCTCCTAATTCACCAATGGGTTTGAGGTCTTAATCCATCTGCTGAGGTGGTTTACTAGGATGTGGCCTCTATACATGCTACAGCTTCCTGGAACTACAGGTGAGAATTGGGTGATGGACACCAAAAGTTAATGAGGAACCCTGAAAAGGGCTCAGCAAATCTCATACCAGAGCTGCTAGTCTTCCCTGAATATCCCATACACCCCACCTACAAATACCACCTACCAAGGCAGATACCAAACATCTTCTTGCAAAAGCAGGTTCTGGAAATATCCCACATGGTACATTTGTCTTAAGTAATCTAAGCATGTACCAAGATTAAATTACATTTGTTATCACTATCACCCAACACTTGGCCAAATTAGCCATCCTTAATCAATGAATTTGAATGAGAATGTGCTAAGTCCTAGAACCTACAATTTCCCAAGAAGAGAGTCAAATCATTCAGACAGGTGAATCATATTGCTAGAAGCTATAGGACTTAATTTAGAAATCCCCTGCCTTTCACTTTATTTCTTGAATATGATTCATTGCCTTATGAGCATACCTTCTCAGATGATATATAACAATTTCATTATGAGCATTGGTTTATTTCTTAACGTGTGGCTCATGTTAGGGACAAATTCTTGGCTCTGACCATCTAGCATTGTCCACAGACTACATCTGAAGCACCAAAGGCAATTATCCTTATCCAGGGTTCCCTGGCATCTGGATCTGGGCAAAAGCAGGTGACATAGGATAAGCATTCCCTTTTCATGGATGAGGAAACAAGTTCAGAGTAGTTAACTGACTGTCAAAAGTCTAGGACTTAGTAAGCAATAGAGACAGCCCTGGATTTTTTGATTTCATGGATTCTCTATTATATCCAATGCTTTCCTGACCTTACGGATGTAGTTCATGTGCTCTTGTAGTAGCAATGACAGTATCAATGTAAAGGAGATATAAAACACTTATAAAAATTTTTTAATGAAAATAATGAGCCACTACTGAGAAAAAAAAACACAAAACCTCAAATCAAAGACTAGATTTTTGCAGAGCTTTTTAAAAATAGTAAATATACAATAAAAATAACACCAAAGACATTATCCTGCAGGCTTTAGCTTGTAGCACATATTGAAGTGACTTCTTAATCTGAAATGTATATCAAAATGGCAAAAAATCAGCTATGGAGAAATATATGCCTATTTCAATTGGCTACATTTCTTTTTTTCTAACTTTTTAACACTTTTATTTCAAATTTTGCATCCAAAATTCTATCCATCTCTCCTTCCCTCTCATCCCTGAGATGGTAAGCACTCATATATAGAATATAGATTATATATAAGCAATTTATGTAAAACATTTCCATATTAGTAATTTTGTAAAAGACTCAAGTAAAAGAAAAAAAAGAAAGTGAAAAATAATGTTTCAGCATGTATTCAGTCAATATCAATTCTTTCTCTGTAAGCAGAAAGTATGTCTCATTATCAGTCCTTTGGGATTATCTTGGATCATTGCAGTACTGAAGAATGGCTTAGTCATTTACAATTCATTGTTATTGCTATGTACATTTTCTTGGTTCTGTTACCCTTAGTCTGCATCAGTTCATGGAAGTCTACAGGTTTTTCTGAAATCATCCTGCTTGTCATTTCTTAAGGTACATGCTTAGAAATGTCAAAGGCACGTTCCAAGTAGGGAAAGTGCATTTTCTGGGATGCTTTAGACCAAAGTGAAGATTCTCATTGGATGGATGAGGATACCAATTCATGGGAAGTAAAATGTGCCCGAGGCATAGATAAACTGAATCCAGGATATGGAGGAGATGAAATCAAGAAAATTTGATTCTAGTATTATGGCCATGAAAAGAGAAAGACAAATCCAAAGAGATAAAGGGGTATAGCATAGAGATGACTGCAACCAAGAGCAGGAGTGAGGGGCCATAAGCAGGACCTGAGCAAGACAAATCAGACAGGGTTGTGTGTATACTTTTCCAAATTGTTTAAAGGCTTATAAAAACCCAATGCACTTTTAAATTTTCAATAGAGTAGAAAAAAGTGTTTTATACCAGATTTGTGCATTGTTACCTAGATATCTTATATAGGATCTTGCTATATCTCAGCTAAACTATGGAAATGTAGTCATATACATATTGTCTGAGATTTCCTGGAGGGAACATTGGATGGGGGCAGAAATGAGCCAAAGAGAGAATTATTTGATAAGTAGTTTTTATTTCAAGATGTAAACAAAGAAGAGGAGTAGTTAAGCTATATATTATACTCAATTGAATAACCATAAAATTTATAGATAAGTCAACAGAATAACATACTCTGAAGTGTAAGAACTCTTCTACTACAATTCTTTTACCAGAAGGCCTAATTTATTCTACCTCTTTCTTTATTTTTTTTTTTACCAGCATCATTCAAAATTGTCAATATAGCTATTAGGATAAAATTTTATTTTCCCCATGAATTCAAAATGAAAAAGAAAGAAATCCAGAAATCACTATATTTTCTAGCTTAGACCTCCTAGCTTTCCTTATGAAATGTTTCATTTCAATGGTGTTTCCCTAACATAACCTGGAGTTCATATAGGTCTAAAAATTGTAAGTGGTTAACAAAAGCTTGTTGAATGATATATTGGTTGATTTCTGTTTTTCCTGGTATGACAACTCTGTAATCTTTGATTCTCTAGTTTGACCTTTGCCCAAAATTCTAACTGCTGCATTTTTTCTCTGCATTTCCACTCCAACATGCTGCACCCATCCCTAACATTCAATGCACGAGATAGCCACATATCTATTGGTGTTTACTCATGTAATCATTGTCTTTTGGATTTTTGTTGCTACTGTAAAATTAAAAGTTTTCAGCATGCCCCCCACCCAAAAGTACTGCATTCCTTGAAAACTATCCCTTGTTTCACAATGACATTGAGAAATTAATTATTATCATACCCTTTTTTTAAAGGACCCTTCCTTTAGAGAGCTATATGCTACATTATTGTTGTTTTTCAGTCATTTTTAGTCATATCTGACTCTTTGTGATCCTATCTGGGATTTTCTTAGCAAAAATACTGGAGTGGTTAGCCATTTTCTTCTCCAGTACATTTTACAGAGGCAAAAACTAAGGCAAAATGGGTTAAGTGACTTGCCCAGGGTTACACAGCTGGTAAGTATCTGAGGACAGATTTGAATTCAGAAGGATAAATCTTCCTAACTCCAGGTCCAGCACTCTATTCACTGTGCCACCTAGCTGCCCCTCCATTATTACTACCTTCATCTTTATAGTTATAAGATATCTTCAAGTCATTTGTCCAGCTTTCTCAAATTTTCAGTACATGGTTCATGAAGTTCCTCTCCATTCTGCTTATTCCCATCATCCTTGGATACTTTAATATTCCTGCTGACACTTCTTTAGTCATAACTTCTCAATTTCCTTGACTTTCCATCCTGCTTCAGCCACATAACATAATAGCTACAGTTATTACCCTAACCTTTGTTTTGTGAATCTTTTTTTTTTTTTTTTTTTTTGGCTAGGCAGTTGGGGTTAAGTGACTTGCCCAGGGTCACAAGCTAATAAATGTTAAGTATCTGAGGCCAGATTCAAACTCAGGTCCTCCTGACTCCAGGGCCAGTGCTCTTTCCACTGTGCTACCTAGCTGCCCCACTCTTCTATAATTGCACTACCTCCAAGATCCTGCATTTGGAAACTCCACTCTCGAACCAAAAGCTTCTATTATCTCTCTCTCCCAGTCTTTGGAATTTACTATACCTACTCCTCATCCTCACCATGACTTGGTTCTATCTCTATTCACTTACTATATCTCCTCTACTCTTGGTTCACCACATGTAGCTTTGGTCACATAACTTGCCACTCTAATGTTTTTCTACTTTCTACCCTGGAGTCTTTTGTTTCCCTGAACTTTTGCCATTCTGAAGCTGCTAACCCTTTCTCTGGGTAAAACCCAATTATCTGATTCTTTTTTTTTTCTTTATTAAAGCTTTTTATTTGCAAAACATATGTATGGGTAATTCTTCAACACTGACCCTTACAAAGCTTTCCCTTACAAATTTTGTCCCCTAGTCTCCACCCCTCCCCTAGATGGCAGGAAGTCCACTACATGTTAATTATGTTAAAACACTTGACAAATCGAATATGTGTATACATATTTCCACACCTATCATTGTTGTGCAAGAAAAATAGCATCTACAACAAAAAAAAATCTGAGAAAGGAAACACAATGCAAGCAAACATCAATAGAAATCATGAAAATGTTATGTTGTGGTCCACATTTCACATCCCTCTCTCTGGGTATATGGCTCTCTTTACTGAACAATTGTAACTGGTTTGAGACATTTCATTGTTGAAGAGAGCCATGTCCATCAGAATTGATCATCACATAGTATTGTTGTTGCTGTGTATAATGATCTCCTGGTTCTGCTCATTTCACTCAGCATCAGTTCATGCAAACTCTCCAGGCCTCTCTGAAATCGTCCTGCTGGTCGTTTCTTACAGAACAATAATATTCCATGACATTCATATACCATAATTTATTCAGCCACTCTCCAAATGATGGGCATCCATTCAGTTTCCAGTTTCTTGCCACTACAAAAAAGGCTGCCACAAACATTCTGGCACATGTGGGTCCCTTTCCTTCCTTTAAGATCTCTTTGGGATATAAGCCCAGTGTAAACACTGCTGGGTCAAAGGGTATGCACAGTTTGATAACTTTTTGAGCATAGTTCCAAATTGCTCTCCAGAATGGTTGGTTCACAGTTCCACCAACAATGCATCAGTGTCCCAGTTTTCCCACATTTCCCTCCAACATTTCTCATTATCTTTTCCTGTCATCTTAGCCAATTTGACAGGTGTGTAGTGGTATCTCAGAGATGTCTTAATTTGAATTTCTCTGATCAATAGTGATTTGGAGCATCTTTTCATATGACTAGAAATACTTTTAATTTCATGATCTGAAAATGGTCTGTTCATATCCTTTGACCATTTATTGATTGGAGAATGGCTTGAATTATTACAAATATGAGGCAATTCTCTATATATTTTAGAAATTAGGCCTGTATCAGAACCCTTAAATCTAAAGATGATTTCCTAATTTATTTCTTCTCTCCTAATCTTGTCTGCATTAGTTTCATTTGTACAAAAACTTTTTAACTTAATGTAGTCAAAATTATCTATCTGGTGTTCAATTAAGAGTTCCAGTTCTTCTTTGGACATAAATTTATTCCATCTCCACAGGTCTGAGAGGTAAACTCTCCTATGTTCCTCTAATTTGCTTATAATATCACTTTTATATCTAAATAATGAACCCATTTAGATCTTATCTTGGTATGTGATGTTAGGTGTGGGTCAAGCCCCAATTTCTTCCACACTAGTTTCCAATTTTCCCAGGAGTTTTTGCCAAATAGGAGTTTTTGCTTCAAAGAAGGTCTTGTCCCTACTTACAGGGAAGTAGGAGGGAAAGGAGGAAAAGAAAGGGATAGACTAATAGAAGGGAAAATAGAATAATTAGGGGAAAGGTGTAAAAAAAGAGGGAGGAGTTCTAAAGGTGGGAGGACTGTTAGAGGGAGGTGGTCATCAAAAACAAAATACTGGGGAGGGGGGAAGGGAGAAAGGGGAAAAGGAAGAGAAAAACATAACTTTGGGTAAATAAGATGGCAGGAAATATAGATTTAGTTATTTTAACTGTAAATGTGAATGGGATGAATTCTCCCATAAAACAAAAGCAGATAGCAGAGTGGATTAAAGCCAGCATCCTGCTGTTTACAAGAAACACATCTAAAACATAGAGATACATACAGAGTGAAGGTAAAGGGCTAGAACAGAATCTTTTATGCTTTGGGTGAACAAAAAAAAGCAGGGATAGCAATCCTGATCTCAGATCAAGTAAAAGCAAAAATAGATCTAATTAAAAGAGATAAGGAAGGAAACTATATTTTACTAAAAAGTACCATAGCGGTATCAATACTAAACATATATGCACCAAGTGTTATAGCATCCAAATTCCTATAGAAGAAGTTAAGAGAGATGCAAGAAAAAATAGACAGTAAAACCATACTAGTGGGGGATCTCAACCTTGCTCTCTCAGAATTAGATAAATCAAACCACAAAATAAATAAGAAAGACGTTAGGGAGGTAAACAAAATGTTAGAAAAGTTAGGTATGATAGATCTTTGGAGGAAATTGAATAGCGATAGAAGGGAGTTTACTTTTTTCTTAGGGGTTCATGGAACTTATATGAAAATTGATCATGTGTTAGGGGATAAAAACCTCAAAATCAAATGCAGAAAAGCAGAAATAGTAAATGCTTCCTTTTCAGATCATGCAATAAAACTCACATGTAATATAAGGTCAGGATAAAATAGACCAAAAGTTAATTGGAAATTAAATAATCTAATTTTAAAGAATGAATGGGTGAAAGAGTAAATCACAGACACAATCAATAATTTCATCCAGGAGAATGACAACAATGAGACAACATACCAAAATTTGTGGGATACAGCCAAAGCGGTTATAAGGGGTAATTTTATATCTCTAGATGCTTACTTGCATAAAATAGAGAAAGGGAAGATCAATGAATCCGGCTTACAATTAAAAAAGCTAGAAAAAGAGCAAATTAAAAACCCTCAATCAAATACCAAATTGGAAATTCTGAAAATGAAAGGGGAGATTAATACAATTGAAAATAAGAAAACTATTGAATTAATAAATAAAACAAAAATAAATAAATAAATACATAAACTGCCCTGTCCCAAAAAGTCAAATTCACTGGGCTTTTCCATTGGGAAGCATTAAGGCAAGAAGGAATGAATTCCTGTGGAGCATGGGGTGTATGGCATCCATACATCCAGCACTCCCCTGAGGCATGGTTTAAGCCTAAAGATAGTGTTAAGGAATTGAGGAGTTCCCACAAAATTGAGGTGTGTGAGGTATAGAAGGCATGGAAACGTACAGCTCAGTTGGGTGCCTGCCTAGAATAGCGGACCTGTGTTGTCCACTAAGTAAAATTTTGTGGCTTCAGTGGGAAACATCCCCGGGGTAAAATTAGTCAAGGGTCCATACAAACATATGGGCGGGGAATAAGAAAGGAGTGTAAGATTAACCAAAATATCCCACCATGAAACAGTCTTTTCTGTTTCCCCCACTAGCTTAGAACCATTTCCTTCCAATTGGAAGTTGGGTGTCCTTTCTCCCCACCCTACCAGGTGTGCCATTGGAAGGCGGGGAATAATTGACCAAGTCCAATGAACCATTAAGTCCTCTTGCCATTGCTTAGCGCTAGTGAGCATGGTCCAGTTGAGGGCTTGAGCAGGGGGCACCAGAGACAATGCAGCCAATATTGTGATTAGATTTTTCAGCATCTTTGTTTTCTGCATCTGTTTTCGGGGCCATCTCCTTCTCCATCACCTTCTTTTCCTGTCCCTCCTCTCCTGGTCCTACCAAACACAATTGTCGGGTTGGGATCCAGGCTGGAGGCGGCCTCGGCTTCATCTGGAATGACAAAAGCATACCCAGGTCCCCATATAATGGGGCCTTCCTGGGCCCTCCCACGATCCTTGAGGGACTTTCCACGCTACACAGGCTAGTGCCATACATACCTGAGGTGTGCCATGGGTAAAAGGTGTTCTAAAATAGTGAAAAAACTGCAAGGCAGGAGGAGTTAATTCTGATTTTGAAAATTGGAGAAAGTTGAATGTGTAGCATACTTTATCTAAGTCTGCTTGAGTGGGCCGCCACTTAACCTTTGTGCCCACTTCTCCCCCTTTCTGTTTAGTTAGGAGAGTTTTTATCATTCTATTTGCTCTTTCAACAATAGCATGACCCGATTGGCTAAAATGACAGGAAAAGATAACAATGAATGCTGGAGGGGATGTAGGAAAGTTGGGACACTAATACATTGTTGGTGGAACTGTGAATGGATCCAACCATTCTGGAGAGCAATTTGGAATTATGCTCAAAAAGCTATCAAACTGTGCATACCCTTTGACCCAGCAGTGTTTCTATTGGGCTTATATCTCAAAGAGATCTTAGAGGAGGGAAAGGGACCTGCATGTGCAAGATTGTTTGTGGCAGCCCTTTTTGTAGTGGCTAGAAACTGGAAACTGAATGGATGCCCATCAATTGGAGAATGGTTGAACAAATTATGATACATGAATGCCATGGAATATTATTGTTCTGTAAGAAATGACCAGCAGGATGATTTCAGAGAGGCCTGGAGAGACTTGCATGGACTGATGCTGAGTGAAATCAGCAGAACCAGGAGAACATTATACATGGCAACAACAATATTACATGATGATTAACTCTGATGGACATGGCTCTCTTCAACAATGAAATGTTTCAAACCAGTTCCAACTGTTCAGTGAAGAAAACCATATACACCCAGAGAGAGGGATATGAAATGTGGACCACAACATAACATTTCCATGCTCTCTATTGATGTTTGCTTGCAGTGTGTTTCCTTTCTCTGATTTTTTTTTTTCTTGTAGATAAGATTTTTCTTGCACAACAACTTGTCAAGTAATTTAACATAATTAACAGGTAGTGGACTTCCTGCCATCTAGGGGAGGGGAGGGGACTGGGGGTAAAATTTGTAATGGAAAGCTTTGTAAAGATCAGTGCTGAGAAACTACCCATACATATGTTTTGCAATTAAAAAGCTTTAATAAAAAAACAAAAACAAAACCAAAAAACAACAATAGCCTGACCCGGGGGGTTAAGGGGTATACCTGTAGTATGGTTAATAGAAAACTCCTTAAGAAAGGAGGAGAAAGCTTTAGATTGAGTATGCAGGACCATTATCAGTTTTCAACTCTTTCAGCGGGCCAGGGAGGGCAATGCAATGAAGCATGTGAGCAATAGTGTGTCGTGCAGTTTCCCCAGGTTGTATGGTGGCCAATAGGAAGCCCAAGTGGGTGTCCACTGTCTCATGAATGTGTTTGGGTGACATCCATTGCATGTAGGTGACATCCATTTGCCACAATTGATTGGGATACAGCCCCTTCGGATTATGACTACTGATCTGAGGAGGGGCCAAAATGGAGCACGGGGCGAACAGTGTTTTACAATGTCTGAAGCTTGTTGTTTGGTTAATCCATATAGTAGTCATAAGGACCGGGCTGATAGATGAAGGCTATTGTGGGCAGCTATTGCAGAAACAAGGGGATATAATAGGGAATCAGCTATCTGATTTCCTTCAAAAATGGGACCTAGCCCATCCGGACATGCTTTAGGTACACAGGCTCAGTATGGGCTAACAGGGCCCGTTGGGCTGACACAAGCAAGTAGCATATAGTGATATGGTGCAGTTCAATATATGTGGTGGGGAGTCTAACATTGCTTGGGCAGCATATTGATTATCACTGATAATGTTGACGGCCTGAGGAAACAGGGTCAAAGTATGAATTATTGCAAACAGTTCATTCTTTTGAGTAGAATCATAAAGAGTATCGAGAACCCATTTCTGTTTAGTTTGGGGGCAAAAAATAGTTGCCTTATGATGTTTGGTAGCATCGGTAAACACCTGAAGGCCTTCAACATCTGCAACAGAGGGAATGGCTTCATTGATTACAAGGAGGTTTTTAATAGAACTTGTGCCCACAAAAGACTATCCTGGGCAAGTATTTGAATCTCTGTCTGACTTAAAGGGCAGTGCAAATATGGCTCCACTCCAGAGCCATACAGTCCTCTGGCAGCATTCTAGTATAAACAGAGGCAACATTTCCATAAGTTGTGTGATTACTTTCTGAGGCCTCTGAGGGTATAACCATTCTATAGGATAAATGCCTTGATGGAGGACAGCAAACATAGGCTTATCCATTAATATAGTCAGTTCTAATGGCTTGCTTATTATTCGCTTCACTGAATTGAGAAGACGAGGAGGATTTCTTTAATGGCTTTCTGAGCCCGTGGAGTCCACTGTCTGGGGGAGGTTAGAGAAGGGTCTCCAGGAAGAATCTCATATAAAGGCTGCATGAGAGAAGCTTTGTGTTTTTTCTGGGGAAGGGAAGATATTAGCCTCATTCAAGGAGGTTATAACTGCCTTATGAAGTCGGGATAAATTGTCCAGGGATGAGGCCGCAAGGAGGAGATCATCCATATAGTGGATGATCCTACAGTGTGGGAATTCCTCTGCACAGTGCTACGACTCGATCTACAAACCATTGGCACAATGTGGGGCTATTCTGCATGCCCTGGGGAAGGACCTTCCATTGGTACCTCTTTGAAGGGGCCTTGCAATTTGTGGAAGGGACTGTAAACGCAAAGTGGTGACAGTCACTGGGATGCAGGGGAATGGAATAAAAGCAGTCCTGAATATCCATGAGTATCACATGCATATGTTTGGGTATCATGGAGAGATTAGGGAGTCCAGGTTGAAGGGCTCCCATAGGGATCATAGCTGCATTAACAGCCCTCAGATCTATCAACATTCTGAATTTTCCATTTTTCTTCTTTATTACAAATACAGGGGAATTAAATGGACTAAAAGATTCTTCTAAATGCCTTACGCTCAATTGCTCCTGTACTATTTCATGTAAGACAGCCAGCTTTTCCTGAGCCAGGGGCCACTGATGCACCCAGATAGGCTGATTAATATTCCATTGTAAGGGTGGCATGTTGGCTGCCATTACAATGGCCCCTATCCACTGGGGGGATGGGTAACGAGAGACCCCCATAGCCTTTAAAATATCCCTTCCCCATAAAGTGGTGCGCAGGCCTTCCATGACTAAAGGTTGGGAAGTACCCTGGCAACTGTCAGCTTCCCACTTCAGGGGACGGGTGGCCTAGGAGACAGTCCTGGAGCCTCCTACTCCCGTGACTGTGATATTGGGAAATTGGCCAATGAGGAGGCCAATCTAAATGACCAATCACTGATGTGTCTGCCCCCGCATCCAACATACCTACGATGGGATGCCCTTCCACCCATATTGCAAATATGGGTTTTTCATAGTCTATGTGCTGACACAAACCTCTCTCATGATTATTCTCTAATGCAATCGCCTTAGCTATTTTTTGACCTGGATCAAGCAGGACAGGGTGGGCATGTGGGTTAGTGACTATAATTTGACTACTTTTCAGGGGGAGTACTATTGCATGAACAATGCATGGGGAGAAGTCGTGGAGCCCTACTATTAATCTTGGGATGTCACTAGGCTCCACTTCAATGGGCACCGTGGTCCACGGTTCAACCCGTATTCCTGAGGTGAACGCTACTGGCCACCATCCTGGCAACGCAGGATGGTATTCCTGGAGGAATGTATTCTGTGGGTTTGGTGGCTGCCCTGGACTGGATACATTTGCTTTGATGTGGGTTGTGGGCCTGCTTGGAGCCCCCCAGCCTGTTTCCCGACTACTTTGCTCTGCATTGTTTAGCAAAATGCCCTGGTTTCCCACAGTTAAAACATCCTTTCCCTCTCCCTGCAGGCATTGTTTTTGGAAATGACCAAGCTTATGGCATTGAAAGCAGTGTCCCTGGTTAGGGCTTTGGTTCCCAAGTCCTTGGGTTATTCCCTGGGCTATGGCACTAGCCATTGCCTCTCAATCTATCTGCCCATAATCAACTGAAGAACATTTATCTAAAATGTGCTGTAGAGAGGCATCCATTCCTCGTGAAGCAGTAGAGGCAGCACATGCCTCGTTTAGCCCTTCTCTCACTATCCTCAAAAACAATGGCATGGAACGTCCTCCTTTGCCAATAACTCTATCACAGACTACTTTGGCCCGACACACAAAGTCCTATAAAGATTCTGTTCGGCCCTGTTTGAGCCCTGTAAGACAGGTGTATGCAGAGCCAGAGGATTCTACTTGTTCCCAAGCCCTAACACTGCAATCAGCCACTATATTAAAGGCCACTGGTTCGTATCCTATCTGTGTTTCGGCCCCTGCATAGGGTCCCGTTCCAGTAATCATTTGAATAACTCTCTGTTCATCAGGCTGGAGATTTTGCCTGGCCCACACCCGTGCTTCTTTTATAAACAGGGACTCCCAAATAATAGATTGTCCTGGCATCAGACAGGCTGTAGCCAGTGACCTAAAGTCATTAGGCCAGAAGGGGGTTCTTTTTGTAAGGTGGTCTAGCATCTGTATTACAAAAGGGGAATTCTTCCCATAGGAGGAGCAAGGGGACTTATGTTCTTTCAACTTCTTAAACAGGACAGGGGTGTACTGAACCTGGCCAGAAAAAGGATCAATATCTAGGGGGCAGGCTGATATTTCTGTGTTCCACCCTTCTAAGTCCTCCCACAGCTTGTCCTTCCGAGCCATCTGTAAAGAATTTTGGAGAGCCAAAGTCTTTTCAGGAGAGTGTGGGGGTGGGTGGCTTTGGCTCTCAGCTGTATCTTAAGGCTCTGGGCTTAAGGCGAGCATCGTCTGGCTTAATTGCCTAGGAAGACACTCCACTGCCTGTTCTAGAGCCTGTAAAGGACCATTTTCACTCCCTCCAGGTGCATCCGTCTGTAGAGAAGCGGCAGAAACAGTGGGAGCGGATGGATGGTTTGGCGAGTAGGGGCGAAGGGCAAGATAGAGGGGTACAGAAGGGGTTTGGGGGGCTCTGAGGGAGGCTTTTTCCTATATTTCCCCTCTGTCCTGCTTCCATTCTCATCTAGAGAATTGCCAGTTTGGGCAGCTATGGGACGTTTCAGTGGCTCTCTCTGAGGGCCTTGGAACTCAGCCTTGATGATACCATAAATCATGAAGTCCTGATCCCTTAATATCCCCAGGGAAGTGTCCTCATACAAGATCATTTGATGACCCACCATATCCCATTTTTCAGGGTCTATCCAGGTGTGCTACAACCACGGAGACACAGTGAGTATGGTCTTAACAAAACTTCTGCATTGTTTTAGATCGATCTTAATACCCTGCTTTCTTACTAACTTATATACCTGTCAGGTGTACACCTCATTACCCCTGGATGTGATGACCAGGAGGCTATGATGACCCCCCATCCCAGTGCCAAAACGTACCCCTGGCTTTATGCCACCCCACCCTTAATCAAAGAGCCACTACCTTGTCCTTCTCCGCAGTGCGAACAACCCACCAGCACCTCCCATGTTTGGGTCCCTATTCTGTCACTGTTTGGGTGCCACTTGTTGGACTATCCCCAACCAGGCAGTACCTTTCCTTACCCAGTCACCTCTACGACTCTTTGGATGTCTCCGGATATCATGGCAAGGCAGGTAGTCATCACACCCAAGGAAGGTAGTTCAAGCAGGCTTGATTTGATCCAGTTCCTGATGGTCCCCCTTTCCTTCCCTTGTCCCTTCTTATATCCCCTCCTCATTACCTTTCTTACCTCCTGGGATCACGTGCCTCAGCAACAAGTTTTCCATAGGAAGGGGAGTGCTTGCCTTGTTACTGGCACATACTCAGTGCCTCTACATCTTATGACCTGCTTATCGGCAGGAACATTTTGTTGGATGGACAGAATGCACGTCTGGGTGCCTCAACCAGATCCTAGAAACCCAGTTACCAAAACAACATGGTCCAGTGGTCAAGGAATAAGGCAAAACTTTCAAGTCAGGCTTCCAGGCTCAGGGCCCAACAGTTTCAGACATGACTGATGTGTGAATTTCTTTTGCTTCACCATCATTTGTTTAGATGGAGAGTGCTAATATGAGGAAGAGGAAAGAATTGTGGAGTTGGGAATATAGGATCAAAGGGTAAGAATATATTTTTATCTTTTACTAGACACTGACAAGCTGATCTCAAAAAAAAAATCAAGAAGTTTGTAATTCAAGCAGGAATGAACAGGTCAGTGATAGTGAGAAGGAGAAAGGGGGAAAATGAGGAAGATAAGGAGTAGATGAAGGAGGAAATAGAAACAGAAGGAGGAGGGGAAGGAGGAGGGGGGAAAAGGAAGAGGAGGAGAGGAAAGAAGACAGGAGGAAAGAGACCCAATGAAACAGTATTTTAAATACAAAGAAAAAAGATATTTCAAAAGAACAGATAAGCAGCATCATAATATTATCAAGTTCAATTTAATATGTAATTTAAAATTGTATTGAATCAAGTCATGATTTTATATACAAATCCTTTTTTTTGTTCTTCTTTGTATATTGAAATATCTATATTTGTTGACCATAATACAAAGGAAATTTCTAAGAGATATATAACCAGAATTATAGACAAAATGATTTTTTGATGCAATTTGATTATAAAGCTCTGTCTCTTCCTTTTGTGGGGTCCCATGTTTAATATGAAGGTTAATTTACATACTGATAGCTATATCAAAATTCCTTTTGCCTGAATATTTTTGAGATTCCAGTGGATCTATCTATCTATCAAGGGAGATTTCTCCCATTCTAAAGTAGCTAGAGAGGGTTCATCCTTCTCCCTTGATTTGGTCCAAGTCCTTCGTTCCCCTTGCCTTTTTAAGTTAATATGTTGATCTAGCAACCATTATTGATCTAGGCACAAGATTTTCTATCTCTTTGTGTTCTGTGAGACAAAGACAAAAACATTATGATCCACATGGCCAATTATTATTCTACATACTTTTCCACTTGGCATTTGAGCGCCTTTTTCCAAATCCTAAATCCTATATTTATTCCAATATAGCAGCCCCAAATATTATACATAATGAAATTTTGTTTGGAAAAATGGTGGGTTTTATTATATTTTTCCAAATGATTTGTCATGATATCTAGGTAGTGTCAGGACAGTTTAGAGAGAAAAATCTATCAAAACAAAAAGAGGACTGATACATCATCTATACCACTTACCGTGTTTTTTTTTTTTTTTTTTTTTTTTTAATTTCAAGTATAAAAGTCCTTAAAAAGAACCTCTGAATTTTAGGTCTGATTTTATTTGTGTGGAAAGTGTTTTGTAATTTAGTTCATATAGCTTCTGACTTTTCCTTGGCAGATAGATTCCCAAATATTTTATCCTATCATCTGCTATTTGGAATGGAATTTCTTTTTGTATC
>JAJPUD010020638.1:0-24327 GCA_023553655.1 Myrmecobius fasciatus | reverse complement strand
CAAGAAAACGTGGCTGTGGCTGGAGATCAGAAGACTCAAGTTGCACCCCTTAGCAGGTGCGTGACCTGAGGCAAATCGCTTCCCCTCACAGATCCTCAATTTCCTCATCTGTTAGTAAGGTGGGGCAATCATTTTTGTGCTGCCCAACTCACTGGGGTGTTGAAGGAAAGGACTTTATAAACTACAACGCCCTATGGAAATATCAGCTACAATAGCCATGACGAGGGCGATGGCTTGGGTTCATATAGCGCCTTAAAAAAAATCCTTTTTATCATGAACTTAAATATCAACAAACATGAACATTTCCCTATACAACAAAGAGCAGAACAGAGGATTGTATTCACTTGGCATCCTTCTTCAAAGAAGCCCAAGTATTTTCATGTCTATTATCTCAACATTGTCTCAACAGAAGTGGCCATCCCCATGTTACAGATGAGGAAATTGAGGCCCAGAGAGGTGACATCCAAGATCACACAACAAAGTTAATGGCAGAGCCAGGAGTGAGACTCAGGCTTCCTGGTTCCCATTACAAAGTTTTATGAGCTAGATCATACAGCTTCCTGTTTCCGGAAGTCTGTCTTACAAATGGAGGGTGGCTCAAAGCCTTGCTGCAGGCCACATATACAGAATAAAGGTGGGAACTTGGGACAAAGGGTTGAGGTAGACGGAGATAAGGCATTGCCTAGGAAGGACTCCATCTGAGATTTTTTTTAATTTACAAATTTTTTTTTCAGATAACAAGTATTTATTTTCTCTCCCTTCCACCTCCTTCCCCTCCATTGAGGGGGAAAAAAAAGCTACCTGGAATTTTGTTCTTGCTTTCCCCCATTTGCTTGGAAAACAAAGAGTTTGCTGAGTTTTGTCTCAGAGAGTTGAAAACATTGAGCTGCCTCAGCCCCAGATAATTCTTGTGGAGTTTCTTTGGCAGAGATCTCCCCGAAATGGGTTTGGGGGCCCAAGATTCCAACAGGGGAATTAAGTGGGAGTTACTAGGAATTTCTAATCCTAAATCAGACAGATGTCTGGCACAATGGATTCCAACTCGGTTCCATACCCAACAGAGTCAAAGACAAATTAAAAATTAAATCCCTTCAGGCTCTACTTAGCTGGCTGGCTAGCTGTTCAGAGTTTCAAAAAAGCTTGGTCCTTGGAAGAGAAAACTCTCCTTCTAGAGAAAAAAGACAACCCAACCCAAGCATGCATTCTGGGAATTGGCAGCTCTCCCTCTCTCTGCAAGGAGAAAGCAGCTGAGCTTTTTCCCCTAGTTGGATACTAAGTATGTAAAGGACCTGCCTCCTTAAAAGTAGTAGAACACGGACTTCCTCGGTTCTATGCTAAAAGAGAGATGGTACAATCAATATACGTCTTATGGGAAGGAAGTACCATCTCAGTTGAGTTTCCTAGCTGGAGCCAGAAAGCAGAAGGTAGAAACAAAGAGCCCCACAAGCGCCAGGTCAACAGAGAAATGTTGAGCGTTCATCACCAGACCAACAGAACATTTTCCAGCAGAGAGTACACGCCACTCAAAGCCAGTCAGTCAACAAGCATCTATTAAGCATCTGCTGTGAACAAAACACTGTGGTTACGTTGTGCTGAGGATCCAAAGAAAGGCAGAAACAGTTCTTGCCCTCAAGGTGCTCAATTTCTAATTGGGGCAAGAACATGAAAGTAATTTAGTCCATACAAGATAAATAAAGGGTTAGATGGATGGCAATCTCAGAAGGGAAGGCACTTATAGCTACAAGGTTAGGGTCAGGGAGGCCAGGGAAAGGCATCCTGCAGAAGGTAGAATTTGAGCAGAGTCTTCAAGAAAGCCAGGGGAACTAAGAGGTGGAGATGAAGAACATTTCGGGGATGAGGTGGGAGATAGAGGGCCCTCTGCAAGGAATAGTTAAATAGACTGGATTGGGGAGTGCATGGAGGGGAGCAAAGTATAAGAAGACTGGAAATCTTGGAAAAGGCCATCTGTGAATGTTTGCCAAACAGGGAACTTTATATTAGATCCTAGGATTAATTAGGGAGTCATGGTTTCTTGAATAGTGGGTGTGATGTTCAAATGTAAGCAGTGGGAAAAGCACTTTGACAGCTAAGTGGAAGATGGATTGTAGTAGAGGGAGACTCGAGGTAGGAAGACCAAACAGCAGTTATTGTGATAGAGTAGGCCTGAGTAGAGAAGGGCCTCTAGTAGGGTAGTAGCTATAGGAGTGAAATGAAGGAGGGTATATGCACATATGATGCATATATCTATATATATATGTATATATACATCTGTATACATGTGTATATATGGGATATCGGTCACAAAAGCTGAATGATAGGACTTGGAAATAGTTTGGAAATGTGGGGTGAACGTAAGTAAAGAATGGAGAATGACACCTAGATTTCAAGCTTTTGTGACTGGGAGGATGGTGTAGCCTCAAGAGAAATTAGAATCATGGGAGGGTTGAAGGGAAAGATGTGTTCTGTTTGGGGCACATTTGAGTTTGAGATGCCCGTGGTCTGTCCAGTTCAAGGTGTCTTAAAAGGCAGTCGGTGATGTGTCACTGGAGCTCATGAAAGAGGTTAGGCCTGAATTGTATAGTTCTAGGAATTCTAGAAATGATCACTGAACCTATAGTGGCTGATGAGATCACTGAGTGAGGAGTATAGAAGCAAAAGAAAAGAAGGCCCAGGATAGAGCCTTGACTGGCAAGCTGTTAAATATTTACCAGTCTACCCCTGGGTGGCTGACGTTGACTATTTTTCTAGCCTAAGAGATCCTAAGACATCCCATCAAGATCAAGACAGGAGTCCATCATGGAGTAGGATCAAGACAGGAAAGGGTGGTCTGTTCTTGACTTCGCTCTGAATCCAGCTGTGCTGGTCCCTCACTTTGTGTCTGATGGAGAGCAACTGGCCCATGCCACAGCTCCATCCTGTCTGACCCTGTCTCCATCACCTAATAGAAGAGCTCTGAAGCTGGTTAGTCATTGTCCCCAGGAGGGCAGGCAAGGACAGATCATACATAACCTGACCAAGGCAGTCATATGATCTGAACTTTCTCTCCCACCTCCTCCCAACAGGTCAGGGTTGCTGACTGGTCATTACACAATGGCTCACTCTGTCCTGAATGTTAATGATTACACAGAGGAGGGGATTCACCACAGCCTGTGGCATCTGGTCCTCCACAGCAAACTCCAGCCCTCCAGGAGACAAGGCAGGATTAGGCTTGAGCTCAGTGTACCCACTCTAGATAAGCTTCTGTGGGGCACAGGAGTCTGTGGAGGGGGAAGAGGTAGAAACAGGAGCATATGCAGCTAAGCCCATCTACATCCAGTCCCCCAAAAGGGTGGGTTGTGGTAGTATCAAGAACAAAAGGAATCTATTTCTCCAACACATCCTCCATGCTCCTACCTTTGCAGGTACTTTCCTGCGTTACAGTAACTATGCTATTTTCTATCAGAAACCTTTCATAGCTCCATATTACCTCCTTAAGTAATCTCGAAACCAGGGCAGGTAGGTGGTAAAGTGAATAGAATGCTGGATCTAGAGTCAAGAAAACCTGAAATCAAATCTGGCCTCAGTCACTTACTAGCTACATGACCCTTGGTGAGTCACTTCTCAGTTTTTTCAACTGTGAAATGAGCAGGAGAAGGAAATGATGAACCCCAACTGGTATTTTTGTCAAGAAAGCCACAAATAGGGTCATGGAGAGTTGGACACAACTGAAAAAAAATCTAGAAACCCTTGACTCTAGCAGTTAAGACCCTCCACAATCAAGCTTTAGTCTCTCTGTCCACACTTATTTCCTATTCCTTTTCCCCCTACAAAATCCATGTTCTCATCGGATTGGATATTCCTTATTCTTGTTCCGTTCTCTCTGATCTCTGCTTTTTGTTCAAATGGTCCCCTTGGAATAGATTCCCCACCAGGCCTCAGTAACAGCCTGCCCCTTCTAGCCTCAATTCCTATGTCCACAAATCCTTCAATCAGTTGAAAAGGCTGACCTTCCTCCTGTGCCACTTTGGTCTCGAATGGATGAATAAAAAAGAATTTATTACGTACTTATTGTGTCAAACATTAGGAATCCAAAGAGAAAAGTGGGCCCGATCCTTGCCCTCAAAGACCTTCCGTTCTAACAGGGGGCATAACCCACAGGAGAGCTCAGCTGCTAGGCAGAAGGAAAGGTTCCAGGGTCTTTAAGGGCACCACAAACCTTGCCTTTGGGGTCATTTCCACTGATCAACCGGTTTCTGATGCTGAACCCCTGGACAATGCTAAGGTCTCGAGCACTTCTCTTGCTCCTGAATCAAAGCAAGGATACTTCACACATGTCACATAGTAGGAACTTAATAAGTTGAATTAAATTGAAGAGGGCCCAGAAGACAGTACATTAGCCCCTCATAATCAGAGGCTCCAAAGCTCCTCCGGAGCAGGGGCCACCAATCTCCTCTGAATACGAATGTGATGTACTTGGTAATTCCCCACACCCTAGTCCTCTGTTAATAATAATAACTAACCTTTCCGTGACATTAAGGAAAAGGCATCACCATCTGCTTTTCCTCTGTACCCTGTGGTCCAAAGGACTTTGGCATTTGCCTTGTAGCTGAAAGAGCTTTTCTGTGTTTTCACTATAACGTAAGTTCCCAAGAGCGGGGATGCTCTTACTTTTCAATCTGTATCCCCAGTGAGCCCTTGGTATAATGCCTTCTTTGCCCACAGTCAGTACTTAATAAATGCTTTTTCATTCACTCATTTCCCCTTGAGGCCTACAAAGTGTTTTCCTCACCAGAGACCTGAGGTGGGGAGGGAAGGTCGCCTCATTTTACAGAAGAGGAAACTGAGAGGAAAAGGGATGACGTCACAAAGCTGGTAGATGGCAGAGCCTGAATGAGGACTCAGGTCATCCTTCCATTGTATCTGGCTCCCTGGGCCCATCTGAGCTGAAGCATTTCCTAAATGAGGTAGCTGGGAGGAAAAAAAACATCTTGCTGGCAGTCCCCATCACGGCAATGATGGGGACTGGGCTCTTCCAATTGAACTGCCTTGCCTTTCCTCTCGGCTCTGTTCCTCTGGAATTCTGGGCCCTAAGCCTTAGGACCCTTCCAGTAGGGTAAGCTGTAAGGACACCCTTTAAGGTCCGGCTCTATTTCAGAGTGATTATTCTGTCGGGATCTGCAGATGAGGTAAGCAGCAGGGCTCCCCTGTGTAGCTGTGGTAAAGAAATTCCTAGACATTCTAGACTCTCAGGCCTGGGCTTGTCTTGCTTGGGTAGTCTTGCCAGTGGATTCAAGGCCCCAAAGAAATCAGGAGTAACATTAAAAAAATCCCAGAAATCTTTGTTCTCCTGCTGAGAGCCCTGAGGTGCAAGGACTAGAGCATGAAATGTTAGAAGTGGAAGGTCCCTGAAAATGTAGAGGCAGCAGGTTCTTGCCTTGTCTGATCTAGGAGGGCAGAACCCGGAGCAGTATGGGATGTGGGGAAGACATCAAGATAAGACTCTGGCTCCTGTGGGTCATAGAGAACAGAGATGGGGAGGAAAAGGAGATCCAGTAATTTTAAGATGAGCTCGATGATAGCATTGTAGGATGGGCGAGAAGAGGAAGGCCCTGAAATTGAGGCAGGGATGCTGGTGGGAAGGGATGAAGGGTGGGGGTGACTGTGAGATGGAGTCAAGAACAATCGCTAAGACTGAATGGGCAGGACCTGGACTCTACACATTGAGGATGAGAGAGGGAGGAAAGTTTTGGTCTTGGAAGCAGAGCCTCAAATCCTGGACCCGCTGGTTTCTATCTCCTCCAGACTTGTTTGGGCACTGTCACCTTGCCCACCTTGGCACACCTAAGCTGAGGCTAAGGGACCAAACAGTCGTGCCACAAGGAGCCACTAAAAGCTCATTCAAGGCTGTAGAACATCCTTAAACTGGCCAGCTTAAGAGTGATACCATCTGCCTTTCTCCCCCTCCAAGGTCGCAGGTCGAATCAGAGTCAAGAGCCTGGTTTCTCAAACTGGTCCTTATACTGTGGCTGCAGAAGTGAGTGTGTTCTAGATCCCGTCCGGAAGAGTGGAGTAGGCCTAGGAAGTGTGGGCCTTTCCCAGGGATCTTCTGCACATCCTTGGGGAGAATTTTGTGAACCGGGCCATGCTGTAAAGTGCTGGAAGTTTTAGGCATAGAGAACATCAGAGGAATAAAAAGGAGTAACTATAAAGTCTGCTTCTTTGACGTTTTCCTGAGCCCCTTTCCATTCTGGTCAAGGGGCAAAAGCCACCTCGGGTTCTAGATTGCCTCTGATGATGCTTTGGCCAGAGGAGCAGGTACTTAGAGAGAGACTTATTCTCTCCCTCTCAGTGTGTGGCGTGCCCTGGATGGGGGCAGGGAGCGAGGCCTCCAAAATTCTGGGGAGGGAGAGCAGAGAGAAGCAAAGCAGACGCCGTCTGTTGAGACATGTGCTTTTTGGAGGGGGCGTCCGCGGCCTTGCCAAGGCAAACTCATTCGGAAAGAAACGCTTGATATAAAAGATTAATTAACAGGTTGAGCCATGATGTTTAGCAGGAGGGAACGGAGCGGGATTCAAGTGGAACTTTCAGAACGGAGAGCCAGGCTACAGCAGCAGGGCTGAGGCAAAGATGTGGCATTGTGGGAGCTGGGCGCCAAGTCCCATGACCCCCTCTCCTTTCCCCTGTAGCTGGGAGGCTATATTGACCCACAAGGGCGCAGGAGAGGTGTTTTTTTCCAAAGGGAGGGAACACGGGCGCTAATTTCCTGAGTATTCAAATGTCCTGGCCCTGGACCAAAGTTCTTCCCATAAAGAACAGGAGGGCACGATCGAGAGTGGTGGAGGCAGAGATGGGCCCAGCTGATGGGAACATCAGGTTCTTACCACCCTAGGGACCCTTCCTAACTCCACACATCATGCTCATCAGCCTCTCCGTGCTGTTGCCATCGATACATCAGTTCTGATGAGATCGTATTGTCCCCTAGTCTGCCCGGTTGCTATCACACCCCTTCATCTTGTGCCGATGCCATCTGCCTTGCCAGGATCTCCAACTGAAGATGAGCAGGAAGCTAAGGAGAAGGTCTATGGGGAGGTGTTTTGCTCTGTGGGGGTAGCTTCAACCCAAGTGGTCCTTAACGTTCCTCATATCTCCAAAGCTAAAAGCATGGCCTATTGGGTATTCTCTTCACATTTCATTCAGGAACCTGGCAACTAGTAAGCTGTAACAGAGCACTGGAGTCAGAAAGTCTGGGTTCAGATCTCGCCTCTGTTGGCAGTGGTGCTGTTGGAGAAGACCAATGACATCACGGGGTGATGTCTTGACTTGCTTGTGAGCTGGATTCAAGTGAGGCAGAATTACCTGATGCTGTCAACCTCGTTCTCTCTTCCTGCGTCACTGAAGTCCAGCAGCAGGACAAAACTCAGTGTGACTGTGGCTCTGGCTTGGGATGCAATGGATGACCCGGGGTCTTTGATGTTTGATCAAGCTCTTCGGTCTCCACGGCACCCATCGGAACAAAGCGTTCTCATCTGCCTGTTCTGTCAGGGGGGGGGAAGTCGTCACACGTTTGGGGAAGACGTTCCCTTAACTCACTGAAAGCTTTGAGGCCCATTGATTATCCTCAGCCTGGTTTGGCCCGTCTGCTGAGATTGCTTTACTGGGCTGTGACTGCTGCCCATGCTACCAGGTAAAAGTTGGGGGACAGGAAGACACCCAAAGTATCTACTCATCACCTCTGTTATTCGTTAGCCGTGTGATCTTGAGCAAGTCCTCATTTCTTAAAAAGACGCATTTGGGCTACATGGGCTCTAAGGTCCCTTATAAGGTGAAAGAGAGCCCGTGATCCTGGAAGTACCTTGTCACAGAGGAATTTCGAGATCATTAATTCCAAACCCTCATCTCTTTTTAATTAAAAAAAAAGGCAATTGAGGCCCAGAAAATGGAAATTATGGAAATAGTTTAAGGTCACCCATCCAGGAACAGGGATGCAACCTCTCCCCAAAAGCTTGAAAAATTCCCAGCTAGCAACTAGACTAACCTATGCCCCAGCTGGCCCGAGAAACAGCTGGAGCCAGATGCAGAACAACTGGCAAATCACACGGCTAGAATGAAGTACTTCCTGACTTACTGTAGTTTTCCTTTTCAGACCTTGATGTGCTTTCTGACCCAAGGAATAGGGGATGCTTATTTCTGGCTTTACCTCCTACACACATAAAAACAAAAAGGTGTGGCCCAGAGAAAGCAATGATATTGGCCAGTGACCAGTTAGTCCCCGAGGCCACTTTAAACTGGATTACAAATACAGGCCAGAGGAAGGAAATGCTCCTCCTCGGCGGAGAAACGGAACGCCATGAGGTAGAGGCCTTGCTGGATCCCTGGCTGGCCCCAATTCCAGCCAAGCCAAGAAACACCCACGAGGCACATGCCGTGTGTCAGACGCTGGGCTGGGCCCTGCCAAGCTCACCCCACAGAGCGCCCAGACTCCCGTCCCTGTCCTCGACAGGCTTCCGTTCTATCGGAGGATGTCGAACACGGAAACAGACAAATGTGTGCGTGATGATCTGAGGAGGGAAAATTAATTAGAAGGCCTTGGAAAGGCCTGGCTTCACACATGGCTCCGGGTACGAGGCTTCAAGGGAGCTAAGAAGCGTACGAGTCCCAGCTGACGTGGTAGAGCATTCCAAGACACGAGGATGGCCGAGCAAAGATATGGAGGAAGGAGATTGAACACTAGGGAGAGAGAACAGGGAACGGGTCAGTTTTGCTGAAACGTCCAATGTGTGAAGGGAAATAACATGGGATAAGCCCAGAACAGTATGGCGGCAACAGGCTGTGAAGCTCTTTCCGTGTCAGATGTGGGAATTTGTCTCGTAGAGAAGCTTTGGGGGCAGGAGAATGATAAGGTCAAGTTTGTGCTTTAGGTTTCACCTGGGAAGAGAGATTGAATGTAGAGTCCAATGAGGAGGTGGGAGGTGGTGGCAGGGTTAGATATAAGAAGGGCTGACCCAGAATTGATGAGACATGACAAAGTCATGGGCTATGAGAGAGAGGCCGAGAGAGAAAGGGAAGAAAGTTAAGTTGCAAATCTGGCGACTGGAAAAATGGCAGTCCCCTCCACAGAAATCCAAGTGTGGAGGAGGCTTGGGGAGAATCATGAGTTTTGCTTTGGATCTGTTTGAGAGATGCTCATGGGACATTCAGGTGGAACTGTGCAGTAGGGAGAGAAGGGGGCTGGCTGGATAGATTTCGGATGAGAGCTGAACTTGAGGAGAGCATCAAGACAGATGATCTAGAGGGAGAAGAGAAGAGGACCCAGGATGTCCTTATCTGGGAAAGGATACCGAATTTGAATTCAAGACTCAGACCCATCACCCTGAGGGTTCTTTCATTCCTTAAGGCTGCCGGGCCCCAGGTCTACTTGGGGAAAGAAGGAAAGGCCGCATCTCTGACGCTTCTGTCCCCATTGCCATTCCCTTTGCCTGGCTTTTGGGTTACTCACATTCTCCTAGCTGAATTTTCATGGCAAAGTGGAAAGATCGCTGGATTGAGAGTCGGAACACTGCTCTCTGAATCCCAGCTCTGCCATTTGCTAGCTGTGTGACTCTGGACCAATCATTTTCTATCTCTGGGCATCAGTTTCCTCATCTCTAAAATGGGTAAATAGTTGTACTATCTGCCTGCTGGGACTGTTTTGTGCTAGTGAACTTTCTAGAACTATCTGAATGGGAGATGTTATTGGTTCCTCACCTAGGCCTGAAGAGCTGGGCTAATTCCTCTATGACCTTTGGTTCCTTATTTGTTCTCTCTCTCCTCTCTCTCTCTCTCTCTCTCTCTCTCTCTCTCTGTGTGTGTGTGTGTGTGTGTGTGTGTGTGTGTGTTGGGAGCAGAAGTGGTGATGAAAAATTATACCAACTGATTTCTAAGATTCTCTTCATCTCCAATGTTCTAATCTCTCACTGAGTCCAATAACTTACTTCTCAATGATGCACAACTTAGATGGTTAGTCCTAAAGAAAAAGGAGGTTGGGGTGACCCAAGGGGATGCTGGATTATTTAGAGGAAGGAGTGTGCCCCTTCCCATGTCAAATTTTCAGAATGAGCATTTATGTCTTGGAAATGGACAAATCACAGCTTGATTTATTGTTCTGCTCACTTGTCTAGACTTAAGTGATAGAGATGATGTTAATGATGTGGTCTAAACTTAGAAGTGTATCACAGGTATGTTCCCCTTACTCTTCTCCAGAGCCAGTTGTTAAACATTTTACTAGCAGACCCCTGTTGCAGAACAGCAGGGGTAGATGAAATAGACAAGGAAACAGACAATATCTTCTGCTCTTACAGGGAGATGGATAAGACCTTCCATTTTTATGGCAAAGTGCAGAAAGCTGAAGCGCTTTGGGGATTAAGGGAGGGGAGAGCTCGAAGGGATCTCGGAGGATGTTTGGCCCCATGTGTACCTGCAGAGCAGTGACATGTAGCATTTAGAGCATTCAAAGAGGTGTAGCCTCATGCAGCCTGTGCTTGAATACCTCCAGTGAGGGGAAGCTCACTACCTCTGAGGCAGCCTCATCCACCTTAAGATCTAAAATTAGGAAGAACTGGGGGGATTTGGTTCCACTGAACTGCAATTCACCCCTGCATTTGTTTTCTTCATTCCACCCAAGCAGAGGAAATCTAATCCTCTCGCACACGGAGGCTCTTCAGTTTCTTGAAGACAACTCTCACGTCCCCCTCCGAATCCCGTCTTCTCTGGGCTAACCATCCCTCGTTCCTACAGATAATTTGGAACTCCCTGATTGCCGAGTCTCTGGTCCCCCACGATACTGACTGATTTCCTCTGGATAACGCTCCAGCTTGTAAAATTTCAGTGCCTGGAACTGAGCCCAGGAGCAGACTGGCCGGGACATGGGACCCAGAACCGTGGCCCTCTTCATTCTTGGAGGTCAACATGACGAGGCCGGGAGACGAGGAGGAGAAGGCAGGCCTGGAGAACCTGGGGAGCTGAGAATCAAGGCAGGGGTGTGTGGGGGGGGAGGCAGCGGGGAGAAGACAGTGAGAGGCCTGGGCTTGGCCAGGCAGACAGCTGTGCTAGTATGACGCTGAAATTACATTTCGGAGTCATTAAAATTAGTAATGGGGGGAGGGGGAGGAGAGGAGGATGAGAGTTGTATTTCCAAACAGTCATGAAACTGGAAGATCTAGAATATGTTTGTGGAGGGGGAGGAATACAGTTGTGAACCCCATTCTGAGGCCCAGGGCAGAGGTCCGGGAGGGCAGGGGACACGAGCTGGCCAGAGAGCTATGAGGCAGCTGTGTGGGTGGGGAGCCAGGCCTGTTTGCCATTACTCTCCAAGCTGACAGACTGCCGTCCACCCTACTTCCCTCCCCCTGTCTGTCTCCACAGCGGGGCACAGCCATGACACCAGCAAACCATGTCTGAGTGGCCCATCCCATATGGGGGGGGGGTAAAGAGCCAGCATTCTTTCCTTTCCTTGAGGTGTTACCAAGCCTCAAACAGTGCTAGAATCAAAACTCCAGCTTCGGATCCTTTGACCACCAGTAACTCCCTTTGTAACCTTGGCTCGTTTATCTGAGCCTCAGTTTCCCCATCTGTAAAATGTGGCTATTTGCTTTTTTAAAAAATACCTCTGGGAAGTCAGCTGGGCAAAGTACTACTCCATAAATGTAAGCATTATCCTTCATTCATATCCAGCAAATAGCTGAATTCACAACTGGCTCTGTATGTAGGGCCCTGGGTCAGATGCTGGGGAAAACCCAAAGGTAGGTTAAGATATAGTACATATACACAAGGTGCTCACAAATGATAAAAGTCCCTTCCCTTCTTTAAACCTCACTTTCCCTGCCTGTCAAATGAAGCCCTGGAATAAGTAACCTCAAAAAATAATTTCTCTTTTGATTCCAAAGGCAATGTTGACTGAGTAATATAAGAAAAAACAAGAGGCTGCACAAGAACACTATCAAATGATCTGAGATCAGAGGAGGGAGGGATCATTTTCAGCTAGAGGAAGAACGAGACTCACTTGCTCAGGCCAGCTTGATTCAGCCTAGGATGACAATTAGCCCTTCTCTTTCACTGGCTGTATATAACTACCTCCTTTTGCTATAGACCAGTCTCTTTTATCTTGTCTGTGCTGCCATTGCCTTCTAGGGGGCCAGACGCTTCCTTTTAGCTTCCTTTTCCCTGGCTTCCTTCTCAGATGTTTCATTATGATGCCCTAAACTCCCTAAGGCTATGGCAGTGGGGCTCCAACCAGAGGGGTTTGAAGTACAAGGCTGGCAAAATCTGACTTTGCCAGACCTAGCCTGGAACAACAAGGGCTTTGCTTAAGGTACCACACTGGGGAGGCACCCAACATGCTTCCTCTCCTACAACCTTGTCCAGTGGAGTACTGGCTATTACCTGGGCTGCCATCCCCCAGTGGGGGGGGGGGAAACCATCACACCATCACTCTGAACCCAGCTCCTCTTGAGCCTACTGCCTGCAGTCTCAGAATCCCCAGTTATGGCTCTGGGGCCTAGTAGTTGACAGAGTCTACCTCCAAGGACCATTCTTTAGCCAAGAGAGGCCATTTAGGGAACGATATCCAGAGGTACAGAGGGGGAGGCCTCCCACAGATGCTCAGTATGGAGTACAGAGCTCGTGGAAGTTTTTTCCCTCTATCAGTGACAAGTTCTTTCTTCCCCTCACCAGGATCAGAGCTATGTTGTGACCAAACCACAAAGAAGCCAGAGGCTGGGCATTCTTTTTCTAGCTCTTTAGTCTCGCCCACCTCACAAAGGAAGCATGGTTTTGTAACTGTCTGCCCAAGTCAGGGGCATGGAGAGTCTAGAACTTTGAGGAACTTTCTGCCTCCTAGACCGGGCCTCCAAACTAACAGAGAAGCAAGCTTTGGGTCCAATAGAGCTTACATGTGAAGGTTACTGTATAAACTGCTCCCCACTTCTTTCCCTACAATGCCTATTCAATGACCCTGAAAGTTTTCAAAGGCCCCATTCAATCCATTTCTCGGGATCTGGCCTCCTGGGCCAGGCTGTCGAGTACCCGGCTAGACCTGGCACCTGTCCCAATTCCCCAAGGAATGTTGGGACCTCCCTGGGCCTGGGATCTTGAGGCTAAGTGGGAGGTGGGGAAGACATTGAGGAGTTCATTACATAGCGAGTGCCCTTCTGCAGGTTGGGCACTGGAGGGGGCAGGCTCAGCTTCCAGAGCCCCAGAGGACAGATACCCCAGAGGCCCCACTGGCACTGGGCCCATAGAGCCTTGGGCCACACAGAGCAATGTCATGGCAAATCAACTTGAGGCAGGGAAAGAAGGGCTTTCAGATCAGCTAGTCCTGCCTCCTCACTTTCTAGAGGAGGAAACTCAGGGCCAGATAGAGGAAGGGATGTGTCCAAATGAGTTAAGGTGCAGCAGGACCAAACGGTGGAGTCCTGGGAGATTGTCAGTGGTGACTCTCCTGGCTTCCTTTCAATTTGGAAGCATTTGGTCCTGGACCTACTGTGTGCCAAATCTTGTGTTTGGCACCGAGGGCACAGAGATGAAAAAAGTGAAATGACTTCTTCCCTCAGTATCAAAGAAGAAGATGTGAACTCTCATAGAGCTTTTTAACTGTGGTACTGACTTTCCATTTAAGTGACATGTGCACAGTGGAGGTCCAACAGAAGGGACAAGGGGCACCTGAGCTGAGTCTTTAGGGAAGGACAGGGAAGGGGAGGACTACCATGGGTACAGGTGGGCTGGAGTATATATATGATCCGGGCCCATGCAAATCCAGGGAGTATGAGATGGAGGTAGGGCAACAGGAAAAGGGTCCATCAGCAAAGCCAGTGCCAGCATAGGCAAACAAGCCAGCAGTCTCCACACGTGACCAGTGATGGGTCCTCGGCTTGTAGATTGTGAGGCTCTGTATCCACAAGCAGAAAGAGAAGAGCCCCCAGGCCCTCAGAGTGAGGACTTTGGAAGCCCCAGGGAGTAGCAGTCATCAAAGCCTTCAGAGATCCTAGACCTAGGGGCTCCTAGGTCTGAGACAGCATAGAGGGTCCGGAAGATCCAGCTTTCTGACCCTCAAAGACTGAGAGGGGCTACCACTAGGAGGTGGAGATCAACACAAGAAGCCAGGAAACTGAGTGAGGTCAAGCAGGGCTGACCACCCCCCTCAGAAGTTCACTGGGGGCAAAGCCTAGTTCAGACTCAAAGCCCCAATTCAGGAACTAAAGCTGGAGAGATGAGTGAATCAAAGAAAGTTTCAACCAGGACCAAAAATCCTTGTAGACCTGGCGGTTCCCTAAAAGAAGACATAATTAATTCTATAACAAATGTAGTTACATATTCAAAGGAAAAAGTGAATTTTCTACAAGGATGACATGGATACCTAGAAGAAATTATACAAAAGAAAAAAGCTTTGGAAGAAAGAACTGGAGAAAGAGTATAAACAGCTTAGAAGAGGAAACGAAAAAGCTTACCCAAGTAAACTTGGACATCTGAAAACTAGGCCCTAGCAAACTGAAATCAATGACTGCTTGAGACAGCAAGAAATAATAGATCAAAATCAAATGATAGGAAAAAAAACTCAGAAGAAATTATAGGAGATTGGATTTAAAAAACTAACTGACCTGCAATCACTAAATGCCCTGAAAACTGTGATGAAAAAAAGAAGAATCAAAAAACTTTGGACATTTAAGTCATAAATGAAAATTGCCCAGATCTATTAGAACAAAGTGAAGATAGAAAGGATCCACTGATTGTCTCCTGAAAGGAAGGCTAAGAAGAAAAGTGCCTGTAATATCACAGCCCACATCCAGAGCTTCCCCATTCTTTCATCAAAGAAAAGGTACTGTAAACATCTAGAAAAATCCTGGATACTTAGAAGACCCTGGTTCTCATCTCAGCTGTGCCACAGTCTAGCCCTGGAAACTGATGTCAAACACCCTCAAGGTTAGTTGCTTTTTCTTGAAATGAGACAATGAAAAACATTGTGGTATAGTGGAAGAGTTCTGGATTTAGGGTCAGAGGGCCTGGGTTCAGTTCTTACTATCTATATAACTTTAGGCAAGTTCTTTCTTTCCGGAGCTCAGTTTCTCCATCTGTAAAACAAAGGGGATGCACAAGATAACCTAGGGCCTCCTCCAGCTCAAAATCTGAGCCAGCAAAAGTTGATCCCAAGCCTTTCTACCGAAGGACAATCTAATCACCCAAACAGCACTTTTCCCTCCACTCTCATGACAGTAGCCTGGAAAGTTTGGTGTTCTCTCTCAGGATGCAGCTGAGGTAGAGTAAGGCTGGGGGCAGGGCTGATGTGTGCGGAGCATCCCTTGGTGGGACATCAGCCATTTTCTTCCTGCTGGGAGCTGTTGGGACATATGGTGACCCAGGTCAGCCAGGGCAGGGAGGGGACTATCTCCTGACTGAACATCCGCCCCTTGGAGTGCTCCACTTTGGAATCAGTAATGTACTTCCTGTTTTGAAACACTCTCTAGGCCCCTGAATCTCAGGAGAGCACATCCTCATATTGTTTCTGTCAGGATGGGGACCCACAGGAAGCTTTACCTTTTATTAACAACCTGAACAGTCTGTTCTGAGGCAGCCTGCTGTCCGAGTGGGACACGGCCCAGAAGGCACACCCAAGACTCATCCTTCACTAGGCATCTGGACGTGCATGATGACTCTAGTGGGTTGGGCCACACTTGAAGCACGCAGAACCAACTTACAGGTCTCCTAGCCAGCAACTTGTCTCCCATCCTCCAGGAGGGGCCAGTGTAGAACCAGAAAAGGAAAGAGACTTGTCCAAGGTTACACAGGTAGTAAAGGTCAGCTAGAATATGGACATCAGTCCTTGTGCTCCTCCTTTTGAACCATTAGACAGCCGCAGGCCCACTCAAGCCCCAAAGGGTGAAACGTGGATTAGAATAAAGAGACCAACCAACGGGCTATTCCGGTAGTCCAGGCAAGAGGTGATGAGGGCCCCTGGCTGTCTGAATGGAGAGAAGAGGCACATCTGAGAGGTCTATGTCATGGAGGTTAAAATGACCAGCTTGGACAGTGGATCAGATATGTGGAGTGAGGAGATGAGGATGACATTGAGAATGTAAGCCTGGGGGATTGGGAAGATGGTGGTGCCCTCTTTAGTAAAACATAAGTTGGGAAAGGGGGAGGATTGAGGGGGAGATAATGAATTGAGATCTATCCTTTAGGAAAATCCCATTGGTGGTTGAGTGGATGGATGGATCTGGGGACAGACTTGGAACTGTGAGCCCAACCAGCAGACTACTACCAGTAGTCTGGATGAGATCTAATGCGGCCCTGAATGAGGTGGTAGCTGTGTGAATGGTGACAAGGTGACCATTATTTCCCCGTATGTCAAAGGAGGTGGTTGGATATAATGGCAGAGGTGTATCCAAGACAGGGCAGCTGGAGCTCTGAGCCCTGGGCTCCCCTATCCGTCACTTTGTATTGGGTGCTGGGATCCTTAATGACAACTTTGGTCTTCAATGCTTTCTAGAGCCTCTGAAATGGCAGCCCAGAGACCACAAGGCAAGGGGGAAGTGGCTACTCCGGACTGGGAGAAGGAGGGGGGGGCAGACTCCCCTGAACAGTTAAACAGAGAAATGGATAAAGGCAGAGAGCCCTATGTCTGGGGCAGACAGCCAAGAGCTCAAACCCAATGACAACTTTTGTAAGGAAAATCCAAGACAAGACGGGGCTCCACAGTCACAGGCCCCCCCGGGTGAGATCAGTCACTCAGCAAGGACTCACTGCGTGCCAGGCACTCTGTGCAGAGCCTGGCAAAGCCCTCAAGTAGCTTCTGTTCTAACGGGGAGACAATATACAGATAATGACATGTGCAGAGTATATAAAGTATAAATAGAAAGCTTTCTGAGAAGGGAAGGGGAACTGCCAGGAGAAAGTAGAATTTGAGTTAAGTCTTGAAGGAGGCCCGGGGGAAATGACGATGCAGAGAGATCAAGTGGGAGGACATTTGAGGATGGGGCACAGCCAGAGCAAAAACAGAGTGGGGAGATCGAGTCAGGGGAGTGAGCCAGGCTGGGCAAAACTCACTTGGGGTACGGAAGCTAGCATGCTTCCCAGTCACTTCCCTTTAATCATTCTTGCTGACTAGATGCTAAGTAAGCCCAGTTGCTTGTGGGTGAATGTCTCGGAGTATTCTCAGTGGCCTTGAAATATGTGTGCCTGGGAGCCAAGCCCTAGCCAGACACAGTTTGGCTTGGCATCCAAGCTCCACCACTCACTACCTGTGTGGCCAGAGGCAGGTGCTTTTCCCTCGCTGGGCCTCGATGTCTCTGGAAAATAAGGGGGTTGGACTAGGTGGTCTCTGAGGTCCCTTCAAGCTTGAAATCCCAGGATCATATTTCTAAATCCTCAAGTGGGAAACAGGAGGGAAAACAGAAGGACAGTCCCCAGTTGATCTCTGCCTCCTTCCTTTGCACTTAAGTCCTTCAAGCTCCAGTACCAGCTCCCCTGATCCAGCATTTGTTGACTCTAACACCCCATGGACACCGACCACATACGGATCTGTATTACCATCTTTTCATGGATATGTGATCTCCCCCATTAGAATGGAAACCCTTTGATGATAGGGTTTGTTTTTGCTTTTTCTTTGTATCTCCACTGTCTGGCACATAGTAGGCACTTAATCCCTGCTAAAGTTACTTTCCGTCTAGTTTGGATTTATCTTGTATTCCTTTTTATTTACAGGTTTTCTTGTTTAGAATACAAATTCCCTGAGGACAGGGACTGTGTTTTGTCTCTTTCTTGTATCCCATCCCCTAGCACTTAGTAAGTGTTTACTCAAGGAATGCTTGTTGATTGATTTTTTATGTTTATATATTTCTCAGCTCTCTACTTGACCATAAGCTCCTTGAAGACAGGGCCATAGGATGTAAAAAGGAGAAAAGATCTTGATCATCTACTCTTATACCTTAATTTTCCAGATGGGGACACTGGGGTGCAGAAAAGACAAATGATTGCTCAAAGTCCCACAGCTATTCAAGTAGAGACAAGAAACTAAGATTCTAGGGCTCCTTCGAATACTTTTCTATATACCGCATAGACTCCTATATGTTATATTTCCTTGTAGCCCATCCCTCCCTTCCGCCCCGACCCCTGCCATGGAATAATGCCTTGGAAGTAAGTGTTCAAGAAATGCTTGTACATGAAGATGGTGATGTCAATTTCAGTTTGGGGGGACCCTGGCCACTAGGAGAGCCTAGGTGGAAGCAGAGAAATTTGGAGATGATGCTGAGAGTCCTGGCTCCTGGTCTTGACTCCCTTTCTTATTAGCCATGTTATCCTGGGCAAGTCCCTTGTATTTCTCTGAACCTTAGTTTCCTCATCTGTCAAATGGGGATAATGGTTTTACTTCATGGGGCTATTTTATAAACTTTAAAGCACTTGAGAAAACAGGAATGCTCTTTGTCAACTAGTCCCCCAATAGACAGCCCACCCTTACTCCTGTAAAATACTTGACTGGTCCAGTTCTTCTTGGATGTCCCTTCCATAAGGCTAATAATGCAGCCATGTTGAAATGGGGCCACTCTTTGGTCTGGCGCAGGGTCCCAAGAGGGCATGGGACTTGCCTCTCCTATTGGGTCGACCAGATGATGGCAAGACTAACGATGGCAAGAAGTTGGAGGGGGGGCTGTATCAGAGTTGGGCTGGGAGGCTGGACCCCTCCACCTTAAGATTCTGGACAGTAAGGAAATCGGAGGATGTTAGAGCTGGAAGACAGCTTTGAGAACGTCTAGACCAGAGGTTCTTAACCTTTGTTGTGTCCTGGACCCCGCTAGCAACCTGGGGAAGCCCAAGAGACCCCTTCTCAGAATCACCCTTGCAAATGCATCAAATAAAACGGGGCTAGGATTCCAAAGGACAGCAATTCAAGTGAAAGAGTTACCAGAATCTTAAAAGAAGAACACATTTACAGACCTGTGGTCCAACTTCTGCATTTTACAGTGGAGGAAACTGAGGCCCAGAAAAGGCTAGGCCACAGTAGAGCTGACATCAGACCCCAGGTTCCCTCAGGGCACAGCCTTCCAGGACCGGGGACCAATGGATGCCCCAAGATGCACAGCATAGGCATTTTTGCCCTTCACCCGTGTCTGACTCCTCATGACTCCACATTTGAGACTTTCTTGGCAGAGATACTGGAGTGGTCTGCCATTTCCTTCTCCAGCTCATTTCACAGATGAGGAAACTGAGGCAAACAGGATGAAGTGACTTGCCCAGGGTTACACAGCTAGGAAGTGTCTGAGGCTGGATTTGAATTTGGGCCTTCCTGAATCCAGGCCTGGTGCTCTATCTACTGAGCCATCCAGCTGTCCCCCATAGGCAACCCCAAGCAGAGGGCAAGATGGAGTGAGGGAGGTAGAGAGCTGTGTGTTTGGAATTGGAGAGAGAAACTGTGATGACCTTAGATCATGTTTTTTCGCTTTCATCTCTTTGTAGCTCATAAAGGTGGCACATCTGGGCTCCTTTGCTCCCAAGTCAGACCCACCTGGGTGTGGTTGGTCTTCCCAAGGGTCCACCCCTAACTCCTCGGGAGAGCCAGCCAGAGCGCCCCCGAAGCAGACGAGGATGTCCGGTTATTCCTGGTCAAGAGGACCTAAATAGTTCTCATTCCCAAAGGGTTGGGAGGGACCTGGAGAGGGGAAGTTCCGATGTTTGTAGGCAGCTCGGGCTGTGCCTCCCCACCCCTGTCTCCCACCTCGGGTCCCCATTCCTGTCTAGAAGGGCCCTTAAGAGCTCATTAGAAGATCAAAGAATCAGAACAGGAAGGGCCCTTAGGTCATCTCGTTGCAACGGTCTCATATGACAGACGAGGAAACTGAGGCCCAGGGAAGGCAAGCCACTTGCCCCTCGTTCCCGGCCCGGAACTTCAGCGAAGACGATGAAGATCCCGGCACCCAGCCCTAGCTAAACTCCAGCACTGTTCAGACTGGTAACTAACAGCCCTTCAAGGAAACTAATACTCCCATCAACCCCAAGCTTTGCATGTTGGGTCCACTTCCAAGTCTGTCCCGGAAGGCTTGGGAAGCCAGGGCCTCTGAAAGCCCTTTCACCAACCCCATCCCCACTCTGACAGCTGTTTCCACCCTACGCTTCCCACTGTAAAGCCAAACCTAATGCTCACAGTGGGCTGGACACTGGCTGAAGTCACACACCCCGCTGTTGCCATCTCCCTCGACTCAAAGATGGTGCAATAAACCTGGAACACACTGTGCTGGAATCCACTCCCCACCCACCACCCCTTGCTGATATGTTCACAGGCTCCCAGAATGTCAGAGCGGGAAGGGGACATAGGATGGCAGAGTCCAACAAGACCATGGAACGGCAAGCCAGAAGTGTTGGAAGGTGACCACAATGCTGGCTTTGAGATCAGAGGACCTGAGTTGAAAAACTTGCCCTGGTACTCACTTTCTAGCTATGTATCCTTGGGAAAATCATTTTCCTTCTCTGGGCCTCAGTTTCCTCCTCTGTAAAATGGAGGCATTGGACTGACCCATGTCTAAAGTTGCCCCCCCCCCCAAGAAAGGGGAGGGAGGGGGCAGATGTTGGCAAAAGGGCTCCAAATTGTGGTGGAGACAGCATGGCCAGGTCCCAGGATCCAGTTCTCCTTTCTCCCAGCCTGGAGCCCTTTCTGCTACCCGCCTCTCCCCCTACCCCTCACCCCAAGCTTCCCTTCTTTCTGGCTAGAGTCCCTAATCTCCAGATCACGGGGAGGGAGGGTTTCTGTCCAAAGCCTCCTGGAGAGGAGGCAGGAGAGATGGAGAATCCAGCCCCCAGGGTGGTCTGGGAAACCAAGAGCCAAGGCTTTGAATCTCATCAAGCTTTTCCATCTCTTTATTTTGATAAAGATCCCAAGACTCCAAAGCCCCCCGGCAGGATGTTTGTGCTCCTCAGTGGCAGCTGAACCCGGGCAAAAGGCGAGAGGGAGTCAGGGATCAGAAAATTACCTCCTTGTAAAAGTAGGTCACCATGTGCGTTGCCTAGCACTGCATGTGAAAGGCCCGCCAAGCCCATCCAGGCACCAGTGGCCTCTTTCAGCCTGCCCTCCTAGGAAAGGGAATGGAGTTGGAGGCAGAGGACCTGGGTTCCAATCCCGAGTGCTAGGTGTGAGCTTCGGCAAGCAATACAGGATAAAGAGTCAGAGGACCTCTGCATTGTGCTACTGGCTGCCTGTGTGACTTTGGGCAAGCCGCTCCACCTCTCTAGGCCTCAGTTTCCCCAACTGTAAAATAAGGGAGGAGTCGAACTAGATGACTTGTAAGGTCCCTTGTAGCTCTAACTTTGAGCCCAAGACTTATGGGGGCTGGATTCACTGGCCCGGCTTTCCTCTAGCTCTGACAATCGGCTTCCCTCCCTCGAAGTGAGGTGTGAAGAGATGCTCACACACTCTTGTAAACACTTCTCTTTTGGCCTCTGAGAGGACTAGGGAGAAAGGCTCATGGAGGAAAAGGCAGAGTGACGCTGGACTGGGGGGACTTGCAAGGGTTGTTATAGGAGACGGAAAACGGCTGCTCTCTTATCTTAATCTTAGCCCCATTGGGAGAAGAAAACCTTACCATGGAGAAGGAACGGCTGAGGTTAAGCTAAAAGCCTGCTGGCCAAGCATCTTCCCTCCTTCTACCTCCAGAGCATCCCTCACGCTGTAGCTGGGGAGAGGTTTTGAAAGCTTAGATCTGGTCATGTCACTCCTTGGTTTACAAACCTTCAATAGCTCCCTACTGTTGCAAAGTTCCAACTCTCCCACTAGGCATTCAAGGCCTCACATTATATGGCGCCACCCTAGCTTTCTAGCCTTATCTCATAATTATTCCTCTCTGTGCTACCCTGCCGGCATCCTGAACAGGTCCCTGTCCACTCCCACCTCCTTGCCTCTATTCCCAGCATTGCCCGTACTTAGAAAGCCCTCATATCTCCTCTTCAGTTGTTAAGTTCCAAGCCATCCTTTGAAGCCCAACTTGAATTTCGCCTCCTCCAGAAAACCTTCTGGAAGCCCCTACTTGGTAATAGCTCGACCCCTCCAATCTTACCCAACCCTTCCCCTTATCCATCTCTGACAGACTTACCATGTGTGCATTTCAGCTGTCTTTGTCTGTCCTATCAGCTCCGGGAGGGCGGGGAACCAGGCTTAGCTAAGCTTCCTATGGGCGGCTAGATGGCACGGTCAATAGAGTGCCAGGTCTGGGGTCAGAAAAGTCTGAGTTCAAATATGGCCTCTGACATTGACCAGCTCTGTGATCCTGGCTGAGTCACATAATCTTCTTTACCTCAGTTTCCTCATCTGTAAAAATGAGCTAGAGAAGGAATTGGAAATCCACCCCAGTATCTTTGCCAAGAAAACCCCAGTCATACATACGTGCCTGAAAACCACTGAACAAGTTTTCTATGTCTGCCGGTGAACAGCACAGCACTCTGTACACAGCAGGAGCCTAATACAATTTTGTCATTGTATTTGTGTTTAAGAGCCATCATTGGACTCCTGCTCCTTAACTGCCCTCAGCGCCGGTTCTGCCTTCCCTCTTGACCGCCCATGGGCTTCGAGACTTTGGCCTTGCTCTGGCCCACAGCAAAATAACCTGGCCCTTGTCTTGATGTGCTCACTCTTTCTGTCCTGATATCTGTCCAGCTCTCTCCTGGTCCTGGTCCCCATGTTTAATCAGTTCTGTCCTGTTCCAGCCCAGAGGCCCGACATCCCACCTTCTGCTGCTGGATCCGAGGAAAGCCGGCCACTTTTCTGTCACCAGCAATGTACCCTAACTCAGCCCTATAACTGGGGCGCTAAGGTATATACCTGTTGAAGGGGGGATAGGAATGGGAAGGGGACAGAGAAACACACTGCATTAGGAGCACGACCTTGCCTTTGATCCCAGCTCTGCTCCTTGCTATCTGGGCGACTGGCCAGTCTTCCTGTATCCCTGGTGGTAAAATGGGCAATTGGGTTCGATAGAGTCTAAAGACCTAAAAATCCTATGATCGGTCCTACGGCTGGAGGTGTGACTGGGGTGAGACACGATCATAGAAGGTCTGAGACCTTAATGCTTAAAACAAAGGGGAAAAGGCTCATGGGAGACACAGGCCAATCGGCCGAAAAACCCACCGTCCTCAGGAAGATACTCAAAGAACAGATACCCTGGGTGGTATTCACTCAAAAGACCCACCCACTTTGTCATCGGCATCTGGCCTCTTGGAAATCTCATAGGCTGTTGGTTTTCGAACCAGAAGAGATCTGGGACATCGCCAATCCACTGGGCTGATTTTCTAGGTGAGGAAACTGAGGCCCAGGAGGAGAGGTAGTAGAGCCTGAGATCTGAAAAACCCTTTCCTTTGCCTGTAGTCATTTGGGAGCTCTTTCCACCACCCTGCTCTTGAGAACTTCCCTGTAATCCACATGGTGCTTTCCCTCTAGAGCACCTCAGCTCTGACTATCCCCTCTCCAGGACAAAGGGAAGACTCTCGCATGGCCACTGAACACAGGCGTCCCAGGAAGAGGAAGGCCAGATGGAGGGAGATAACAGAACAGAGCCCTAGGGGCTGACTTCCTTCCTGCCCCCTCCAAATAGAAGGAGTTGGACAACATTCTCCCAGGCTTCTCGCTTTCTCAAGCTTTGATTTCACACACAAAACCACACACGCACCAGTCGGGGAGACTGTACAAGCACATTCTTGGGCGCTGACTCACGGGTTGGGGTGGCGGAGGCAGCAGGGCATGGTGGTGGAGGGGGAGCGGTGTCAGGAATCTGAAAAGACCAGCAAACAAATGGAGGCCGGTGGGAGACTATTCGACGGGAAGAAGGCCACATCACTGGCTTTGTGCTCCCAAGGGAACACCTGGCTGTAGACCCAGGGCCAAAAAGGAACCAGCCAGTGGCCTGAAAGGACATCGGGCTGCCGTCCATCCCACTCATGCTGCGTGTCCTGGAGGCCTGAGGAGGCAATCAGACCCAAAGAGTGGCGTGCTCACACTTAGGAGACCAGGGTCGAATCTCTGGCCTACTTCTTGCTCCCCACATTAACCTCGATCAGATGATTTCTCTCGCTTCCTCTCGGTAATCACCTAAGTTCTGAAGTGTCTGCCACTGGGGAGAACTGAGGTGCTTCCACCATATTCTCCTCCAGAGCCTCCTTGTGGGGTGGAGGTACCCTCCCCGCTCAGGAAGGCTCCGCCAGTTTCTATGCAGTCAATGGCTTCCGGAACCACGGTGGTGACATTTGTCTGGGGCCCAGCCGAGCTAGGAAGACCTAGTTTCTCACCAGCGAGTTGGTCCATCACCAGTAGGGTGACTACTTCATAAGGAATTCCCTGGCTCAAGT
>JAJPUD010020637.1:0-24328 GCA_023553655.1 Myrmecobius fasciatus | reverse complement strand
AGAGAGAGAGAGAGAGAGAGAGAGAGAGAGAGAGAGAGAGAGAGAGACTTTCAGTGTTACTAACTCCGACAACATTGAGCTGAACCTGTAAAGAGGAAGGGATGATTGTGGGCAGGTTAGACCTTAATTTCTCTGAAAATGAGATGAGGATTTGATGAGGAAGGGAGATGAGGGTTGGTTATTTATTTATCAGAAATGAGTCTGAGACGTCCTTGAGCTGCACGAAACATGACCCCCAGGACTGCGCTCGCCTTCTCCGCTGGTCCGAGTGGGACCGGACTGGACTGAGCGGGACGGGGCCAGGCCGAGCTGCGGGGAGGGAGGGCACCCCTTCTGAGCCCTCATTACCCCGTGCTTGTAGCTGCTCCCGGGGCCCAGCAGCCTCTTCTGGGTGACAGGTACTTTTCTGGAAACAATGCAGCCCACATCTACATAGATGTCTCCCCTCCATACCGGACAGTCCCCAGGTCTCTGCCCCAGAATGCCTTTCTCTTCTTTTGCGCTTACCCCACCCCTCGTTTCCTTGTCTCCTTTGTGGGGCCATGACCTCATTTATTAGCCTTTCCCCGTCACCCAGAAATGGAAGGAGCCAGAGAGTGCTGATGGGACGGGCACAAGAGGCAAAGCCCCGGCTCTGGATTCGAATCGCCGCTCTGCCTTTCCCTCCGCGGCCTCGATCAGGTAATTTCCCTTCTCAGGCCCAAGAGCGGAAGGAAGCCTGCTCACTGAGGGGTCTCCTAAATAATCATGACAAGGGACATTTCCTGTATGGCTTTAAGGCTGGCAAAACGTTTTATTGTACGTTAACCCACTGGGTCCTCACACCCTCCCCCTAAGTAGGTCCTGCCATTATCCCCATTTTATGGAGGAGAAAACTGAGGCTTGGGGACCGGAAAGTCAGTGGCAGACTTCTTGTCTCCGGGATCCGCTCCTTTAAATGGTTCAGTGACAGGCTAAGCATCAGAGCTAAGAGGGCTGCAGAGATTGCCAATCACTGTCCCTCAGGAGACCCGAGGGAGCTCTAAGGCAGCCCTCGGGGCAGTGCCGAGACAGATTTGGAGCTCTATTGCCTCAGTTTCCTCCTCTGTGAAATGAGGCGGCTGGATCTGCGGTCCCCCCAGTCGCCAACTAAGCTCTGGGGTGCCCAAGTCAAGCTGGCTGTCCCCCAGCCTCGGTCCCTGCCTCTCAGGCCGCTCTCTTGCTCATGGAGGGCAGAGACTGTTAGCAATGGGCACCTACTGACTGACTGATCAGTGGGGGGTCCATAGAAAGCTTGGGGGAGGCCCCAGGAGTGGCAGCTTGGGGGTGGGACTTCTCTGGTCACTCTCTCTGCTCTGGACTTCTTTTCGCTCACTGCCCGCTGCCAGGGCGCGGGGGCACTCGCAGCCGCCACCCTGAGCCCTCCGTCGGCGCGGCCGTCGGCCCAGCTCCGGAGAAGCTCCATTTCTCCCTCTCGTCTGCTTGTGATGTGACATGTCTCGAGGCAGATCACATCAGCCACCGCTGCGACCCCTTCGTTCAGTGTGACGGCGCCCCTGGCAGGGGCGGCAGGGGCGGGCGCCGCCGACATGTGCCGCGCGCCCCGCCACATTGCCCTGCATCCAGGAGCCCTCCCCTTGAGTGCCTCGTCCTCTCTATCAGGCCCTGAGATTGAGATTTGGGCGTTACAAGATGTCGCCGAGCCTTCTCTAATGCTGAAATAGAGACCCCGCGGAGAGAGGCGCCCGGAGGCTCTGGGGGATGCCCTCCAACTTCAGAAAGTCAGCCCTTAAAAAATCATCCGTGAGCAAGCGGGGCAGAAAATGAAAGCTCAGTGAGGCTCTGGGGGCTGCCGGGACGGGGGCAAGCTTGCCTTGAAAGGAGCTCCCACCTCTGGCCCGCTTTCTGAGCCTTTCAGTCTCTCGGTGATACAGATGGGGAAACTGAGGCTCGGAACCGCGGCTTGTCGGGAAGCAAAGGTGGGACTCGAACTCTGACCAGCCAACCCTGCCGTACCAGGCTGGCTGCCTCCTGCCCCATGTGGTGGAAGAAACCGCCTCTTGTCATCGTGACTTTGAAAATCTGGCTGGTCATAATGATCCCGTCATTGAATATAGAGAACAAGAATGAGGGACAGCGAGCGCTGTCCGTCCCTCTGTCTGCCTCCCGCTTGGAAAATGCTGTCAGGTGCCCCCCCAGTCATTCTTGCTGAGCTGCACTTTGGTACGAGGGGCGATTCCGTCCCCGGTGAGGAGGTGACAGGGGGGAGGGATCCAGGATGGCCGGCTTGTAAAAACAAAAGGCGCCAAATAACGGGCTCTTAAAGGGGAAAGAAAGGAGTGGGAGTCGGGCTGACGGAGGCGGCTCCCTCCTTGGGGAGCTCCTCTCAGAACACAGGAGGCATTTTTAAAAGGAATGTTCCTTCCCCCAGAAGAGGAACCCCCCCCCCGGAACAGAATGACTCTGGGCTTGGACCCCGTTGGTCAGCTTCCCCGGCTGCTGGCTGGAAAGTCCCTCTGACATTGGAAAGCTGTCGGCCTTGTCTCTGTACTCCGTACCCCGTCTGGAATGGGCCCTGCGGCCCCCGAGCAGCCAGGGTGGCTCCGAGGGTCTGTGGCCCCCAAGCAGTGAGGGCAGGTTCTGGGGGTCTGTGGCCCCTGAGCAGCCAGGGTGGGCTCCGAGGGTCTGCAGCTGGGACAGGCTCTTGGGGTCCCTCCATCTACGGCTGAGAAAGGAGGAGAGTTCTTGGGAATGTGGCCCGGTCCCCAGCCCTCAGGGATAAGGGCTGGCTCTCGGTTGCCTCAGCCCCGGCAGCCTCTCCCCCCTGTGCCCGTCTGCTGGCTCTGAGGCTGGGGGATCCCTAACACTGATGCTGTCAGCTTCAGTTCTCATTGAGCAGCCCTCCCTTCCTGGAGCCCCAGAACTCTGGTGTGATCTCCTGCCTCCGCTCCTTTGCCTGGGCAGTGTCTCCCGAACTTCCCCACCGCCACCTCCCTCAGAGATCAGCTCGGGCGCCGCCTCCTTGGCCATTCTCTTTGTTAACAGTCCCCCTGCAAGCCCCAGATGAAGGGACTTTCCTGCTTGTCTGCCATCCGTGCCCCGGCCCTGCCTCCCCCCTGTCACCTTGTATGTATTTTGTACCTCTCTTGTGTTTATAGGATGTGTCGTATTCTGTAGGTGGGCGACCGTCCCCCTTTTCTATTTGTGTCTCGGGGACCTAGCGCCAGTGCTCCGCGATGGCTGAGGATTAGGGTTATTATCAATTAATTAATTGTTAATCTGAGTGCTCCTGGTGTTTCCTCCCTTGGACCGTCATCTCCTTGAGGGAAAGGACCTTTTTCTCTGTCTTTCTACCCACAGCACCTGGCACTGTGCCTGGACACGTCCGGGCACCGGATTGAGTTGAATCATCTTCCCATAGAAAAAGGAGCTAAGGCATGAGGAACGTGGGCTCCCCACCCCTGGGGGGGTTCTAGAGGCTCCGTGGGAAGCTGGGCCACAGGACCGTGTGCCGAGCTTAGATTACAACAGCTTCTCAGCGGCCCTCCAGACCTGGCTCCCCTGGTCAGGTACGGCAGAGAGAGCCCAGGAGGCTCAGCGGGCTTGAGTTCCGATCCCGCTTGGCCTCTCACTACCTGGAGATCCAGGGTTTGAGAAGCATGTCGGGCCATCCATCTCCCTCCCCCAGGAGGAGGCAGAAGGCTTTCATCTGGACAAAAAGTGGCCAAGGTCACGTGGCCGGCCCAAGGTCATGCAGCTGAGCCAAGGTCACGCGGCCGGTCTGGGTCACGGCTAGCTCTGCTCACCACCACCTGCCCCTGAGTGCTCCCTGGGAGCTTGCAGGAAGAAGCCGGGTGGCCTGAGCCCTTCTTGGTGGCTGCGTTTGCTCTCGCAGAACTCGGCCTGCCAGGGATGGGTTGTGGTGGAGTCTCGCTCAAAGGCAGTGGCGTGGGACAGCGGCGTGGGACAGCGGCCGGAAGAGCAGGGTCCGAGTCTCGCCCTGACACGTGACAGTCGCGTGGCCGGGGACAAACCGCCTGCCTCTCGGCCCCCGAGCACCTGACAGGAGGCCGGTCTGAGCCAGGGGAGGGTGTTTCCCACCTGGAGTCCCTCACCACAGTGAAATCCTGTCCCCGTCCCAGTTCCGTCCGGTCTCTGAAGCATTCTACAGCTGAGGTCCACGGACGCGCCAACAGGCGCTAATGTCTGACCCCAAGGGACTCGGGGCCTCGACTCTCCCGTCTGCAAAATGGGGACAAAGCCAGAGGCACCGTCTCCCCTGAGGGGCTGCTGTGGACAAAGCACCGAGTCGCCCCCAGCCTTAGTGGGAGCCGCTCGGTGCCGGGCACCGCTGGCCTCGCCTTGGAGGCAGGAGGCACATCGGTCTTCCCTTGTCCCGGGCACGGCGGCGGCCACCGTGGCTCCCAGATAGAGGAGTTCCAGCTTCATGTCACAAATGGGGAAACTGAGGCAGATCCAGACGGGCAGGGGGACTGGGCCAACAAGCCCACGGAACTCAGACGCGGGCCCTCTGCCCCCAAAGCCCCTTCTTCCCTCTGGGGCTGCTCCCCCTCCTTCGGGCTGGTGAGTAACCTAGCGGCACTCGGTTCCCTGAACCTGTGGGTCTTGTGGTCAGGCCAGAGAGATGAACCAGAAAGGAGAATCATCAGCGGGCCTGCTGCCAGCCTGGCCGTGACGGTGCTCTCCTTCCTCCAGGCATTTGCCCAGGCTGTGCCCCCTGCCTGGGACGCACTCCCTCCTCTCTCACTCACAGAGTCCCTAGTTCCCTCCAAGGACCACCTTGTGTCTGCGTGGGGCCTCTGCTCAGCCCAGCCCTGTGACCAGCTCGGCTCTCTGAGGACGCGTTAGTGCCAGCTTACGGAGGGCAGCGCCTGTCTCCTGTGCCCTGAACATCTCAGTATTGGGGGGTTCTTCCTCATCCTCCCCGAGGTTTAGGGCAAGAAGCACGGCAGCATCCTTTTCTCACAGGAGACGCAGGAAGCAGGTAGTTCAAGGAGAATCACCCGTGACCAACAGGTAAACTGAGGCTCCGAGGGATGAGATCCCAGAGCAAGCCAGCGGGGCCAGCGCTTGGTTCCAGGACTCCAGACTCCTCCTGGTTCCTCTGCCGGCCGTGGGGATTGTCCCCTGCTGTCCCCCGGGACCGGGCTGACTAATGCCAGAATGACGAGAACGCCGGGTCCCGTGCCCCGCACCACGCAGCGTCCTCCCGTGGCCGGGCGCCACTTTGGGCCGCGCTGAGCGGTGGGCGAGCTCTCGGAGTCGGGAGTCCCCAGAAAGCCCCCAACCCGGATCCCGGCCTAAGCTGTCATGAAAGCCCGGAAAGGAACAAAGCGGCCGATCACAGTCACTGAGCCCGGCCTTGTCCAAACAACTTGTGGGGAGCCAGAGAGCCCGGCTGTTTGCACAAAGGAGACGAAGTAATAATGAAGGGAGAACCCCCGGGCCTGGAGGCACCTGAACACATAGATGGCGTTGCCGGGGCGCGCTGAGGCGAAGGGCTGCCTGCCCCGTGGGGACGCCGGGTCCAGCCCGGCCCGTGGGGACCCCGGGTCCAACCTGCTCTGTGGGGACACCGGGTCCAGCCTGGCCTGTGCGGACACTGGGTCCAATTTGCCCCGTGTGAAGGCCGGGTCCAGCCCGGCCCATGGGCAGGCCGGGTCCAGCCCAGCCCACGCCGGCTGCCCGCCACACCTCCTCGCTGGGACTTGGGAGAATTAATAAGCCTAATAGGGCGGCTCTATGTCATTAATTGCGCGCCTCGCTCCCTGCTCCGGCGCCCATAAAGCATCCCACAGGTTGGCCCAACACTGGCGGTATTGATCAGCAGCCAAGGCGATATTTATTTCTCCCCGGCCCCGGCGCCATAAATCCCCGGCTCTGGCCTCCGCGAGCGGCCTGGGGGATTTCCAGGGACCCCTTTCCCGGAGAAGTGCCGCGTAATTAGGGGAGAGATATCCGTGCCCATTGTTGGCGGGGCTCAGGCCGTTGTTTGGGGGCCGCCGGCCCTGGTGGGCCCTTAGCAACGCGGCCCGGGAGAGAAGGCATGCATGTGAGGGAGCACTGGGCTGCTAAGCCCTCCCCCGGCCCCAGAGCGGGGCCGCCCCTGCCGAGACAGGAAGCCCCCCCCGGTTTTCTCAGCACATTGTTCCGGGCCCCTCCTCCCGACCTCTCCTCCCAGTTCCTGTTTTGCTGGAGGCAGGAAGACGCTCTGGAAATTCCTTGCTGCTAGCTCTTTCTTCTCCCTGGCCTTTCCCGGCACAATTAAAAAAGGGGGGGCTCTTTGGCGAGCTCCACCCCCACCCACCCCGGGGCCCCACCGAGACCGGGACGGCCCCCGAGCCAGTGGGCCCGCGTGGCTGCTGTTGGGCCTTAGGTGTCTGGGGAGGGATGAGTGCCCAGGGCAGTGACTTGGGACGATGTTGGGGGGGGGGGTCGGGCCCGGATGCAGACTGAAAGCCCCGTGGGGGTGGAAGGTCAGAAGGTGAAGTTGGCAAGCCCAAATTAGACTTCCGGAGTCCCAGCTGCTTGAAAGGGACCCAAGGGGAGAGCGTGGACCTCGGAGGTCATGGGGACACCCTGGGGGTCTGGGCTCAGAGACCGGTCACTTTGGAGCCGGAACCCAGAAGGTGATTGCCCCAAGTTCCCCAGCCAATGAGAGGCAAAGGTGGACTCGAACCCAGAACTTCCGACTTCAGATCCACACATCTCGTTGTGAATGAGGGGGTTGTCCCGCCAGATGCATGAGAAATGTCCCACGCTCTCTGGGAGCCCAGCCTGCAGCTGGAAGGGACCCCCCTTCTTGCCCAGTGACTTCATCTTACAAATGAGGAAACTGAGGCAGACACATTAGCCTCCAGGTTTCAAACCCAAATCTGTCCATCTTTCCTCTAGGCCCCCCGCCCAAAGTCAGAGGCTCTGCCTACCCAAGCATCCAGTGGCCCCGGTGGGAGAGCCCACCATGAGCATCAGGCCGGGTCATCCTCGGACACGTAGAAGTGACGTCCCCAGCCACCCCGGCCTCTTCTGACCGGGGGAGGAAGGTCCGTTGTATCCCCAGCACCGAGAGCACTAGGCCTGGGATCTGTGCTCAAATTCTGTCCTTCCAGATGTTCCAGATGGGAGGGAGGGACACCCAATCAAAATGGCCAGAGGCAGGAAACGGACACAGAGAGGGGTCGGTGTCCCTTGTCAGAGAATGTAGAGAGGACAGTCACATACAAGAACAGAAAAAGAGAAAGGGCTCAGGCTACGAGGCTTTAAAAGCCACACGGGATTTGGAGCTGACCCTGGAAGCGCCGAGGAACCACTGGAAATGACTGCATAAGGCCGCTACACGTTTGCATCGACTCCTGTTACAATTCTGTGGGATTTTTTTCTATAGACAATTTGATTTGGAAGCTCTTCGAGCAAAATGCCGCTCGCCAGGAGCCAGTATGGGTTCACTTAGCAGAAAGAGTTCCAACTAAATTCATTTCTTTTCTTTCCTAATATTTCTTCCCCCCCCCTTTTTTTTTTTTAAGAATTACTGGTCTGTTAGCGCAAAGAATCCCGGAGACATATAGTATCTTGATCTTAGCCAAGCGCGTGGCAAAGACTCCCACATCCTTGGGGACGGGATGCTGAAGTGTGGGCGAGACGACAGAGTCCGAAGGATTTATGGCTAGTTGTGAGCAGGCTTCCCCAAAGAGAGGGGAATCGTGATTAATGTGGCAGTGCCATCCTGGAGGGAAGTTTCTAATGGAGCAGCCGAGGACTCTGTCCTTGGGATTATCCTGTCCAATATTTTTATCGGTGACTTAGATGAACTCTTAGGAGGCTGCTTATCAAACTGACACAAAGCTCAGAGGGAAGAAATAGTGAATATGAAAAATGACAGAAGCAATATTCAAAACAATAAAACATTTGCCTGACACTAAGAGAGTGAAATTGCACAAGGGTAAACAAAGGGTTTTTTTTTTCCAATTTTATCGATTACCTTGGCTCTTTACACCATCATGAAATCAATGTGTGCCCCGTTCCCACCATATAGCACTCCCTTGTCTCAAAATTAAAATAAACCAAAAAACTAAAAAAAAAGTGAAATAAAACCAGCCATCTGATGGTGTGTGTGACATGTGACCCAAGTAGGCCCCCACATCTCTCCCAGAAAAAAGAGGGGACCGTTACTCATCTGTTTTCCAAGACGAAGATGAAAAGTTTCAATTGCTCCGGGTTCGGCTTCTCTGAAGACGACTTGTTTTCATTTGTGTTCCCATGATCATTGTGTGACTTGTCCTATTTATTGCCTGAATATTGGTTCCTGCCCATCTTCCCATGGGAATTGTTGTGGTTCTTCCTTCATTCCTTCCAAGAGGACCAGTGACAGCACGGGTGATGTCTTGTCTTGCTGAGGGAATCGTATTCAAGTGAGGCAGAGTAGCGTCGGCTTCCCATGAATAGGGAGTCAAAGATAATGGTCCGATACTGTACCGGGCAGAAGCGTTCTGATGAAGGATGGACCAGGTCGGGGAAGGGGGCTAGAAAGACCTGGAGCTTTTATTAGAGTTGTGATTCCTAGAGATCAGCTGATCTGATCCCTTTATGGGACCCAGAGAGGTCACACAGATGCTAAGTGACAGAGCTGGTCTTCCCATAGGGCCAGTGACTTAATGAAGTCTGAGAACAGCTCTCCCTGCATCATGTCTTGCTGAAGTAGAGAAAGCTCTTTCTTCTTTCTAGATAGCACTAGTCTAACAGCTAAACCTTTCCCAAAAAGGGGATGGGGATCTATCTGTCCAGAGATTCAGAAAACTTAACCTAAAGCTGTAAAAAGAAAGCAAAAAATAGTCTGCCCTTTGCCCCATTTTGAAAAAGGAGGCAGCCAGAACTGGCCGTGTTAGTTCCCTGTTGAAGAAAATTCTGTGGCGTTATTGCCTGACCCTCTAACAGCCAATGTTCACAATCTGGCTCTGAACTGCTTTTGCAGCCTCATTTTCTAACTCATATTCAACACTCCAGCCAAACTGGTCTCCATTGGGTTCCTTACATATGATGGTCCATTTCCCACCTCCCTGCCTTTACCCGGAATACTCTCCCTTCTCACCTTTGCCTCCCTTTAAAGGCTAAGCTTGGGTGCCATCCCCTTCAAGAGGCTTTTGCTGATTTCCCCAGTTCTGAGTGTCCCCATCATTGCCCCTTTATTTTGCATCGATCCTCTCCTTGCTGTCTCTGTGCAGACTTCAAGTTCCCTGAAGACAAGGACAGCTTCATTTTTGCTCTTATATTCCATTCACACAGTCGGGAAAGCTCTTTGACTGATCGATTTTCCGTCCTGAAGTTTTTGGGTGCTCAGCACAAGGTCGATGGTACGGCAGTGAATTTGGAAGCCAAAGGAACCGTGAGCCTGCTCCTATCAGGTCGGGAGGCTTTGAGGCCCCTGCTTTCTTTCTCCCCCTGTCCCGGAGTTCTCACCTCCTTCGGGTCCCTCATCCTCTCAGATCCAAAACCTATCTGCCGATATCCCCAGGCTCTCCACGAGATTTCAGGTGTTCTCAGCAGCAATTACCGATAATAACTGTTCCTCTGATTCTCCTTGTCATTGGCCGGGAGAAATAAGTGCTTGCATTAGCTGAAAATGACACCCCGTCAGGTTTATCGTTCATCTGTTTTGGTAGAGAATCATCTGCTTTCCAGCCACTTGGATTCCATCTTGGCAGGTGCTAAACCTACTAGTTCATCTTGGGGGGAGGGTGCAGGGGATAACATTAGCAGCAAGGTCGAGCCCTTGCTCTAGAACCCAGGTCTCCTGGGCCAGGTCCATGCCCCAAAGCTCCCGCACCCAATTGTGGGTGTGTGATCTATCCGTTCTTCCGATGCCAGGAAAAAAAAAAAAAAACCAACTCTGTTTATGCATCTGGCCATCCCAGCAAACATATTGCTGTCCCATAAGCTCAGTCTCGGGGGGCTTTTTCCCTGGCCCTGAGTGGGAGATTATTTGCCGGCAGTCCTTCGGCTGTACCTTTGCCTTTGATTTTTCGGGAGCGGGTCTGTGTCTTCCCCCTGATTAGTGGTGCTCACTCTCATTTCCGCTGCCTCTTATTCAGCTGATTTATTTAAAGGTATGTCAGCACAGGGCTGAAATGAAGCACTGAGCCTCCTCTTTCTGCTCCTTGCTGACCGCTCCAATAATTCATTTTTTAGCTCATTAGCTAACGGGGGATGTGAGCAGTGGTCCTTCAGGGGATTGGAACGAGGAGAGGTGATCTACTGCTGACAACTCTGCTCTTGGACTGGCCTTCCTCTGGGAACATGGGAGGCTCGAGCAAGACAAGCTGTGGATCCCCGAAGTCAAATTGGGCCATCGGGGCAACAATTATAGTATTTATGTGTGAGGCACGATTTCTAGGGTGAACAGGTTTAGCAGAGAGACAGACAGACACAGAGACAAACTGAGACTGAGACTTTTGACTTTGGTATTAGCCAAACACATAAAAGTTGAGGGAACAAGATTAAAAAAAGCCAGGGGGTTGTAGAGAGCACCTGGAGTCAGAAAGACCTGAATTCAAATCCTGCCTCTGACACTTAGTAGCTGTGGGACCCTGGACGACTCATTTAGACTCTGTCTACCTCAGTTTCCTTACTTGTAAAGTGGAGATAATAATAGCAGATTTGTTGTAGAGAGCAATGAGGTAACTATATAGATGCTAGCTATCATGATTATCATCATCATTTTTATTATTACTACAAATTAAGGGAGGCCATGCTAGAGAAATATCTTCAGGCCACAAATCTCTAGGAACGCTACTGACGAAAGAGAAGTGAAGGTTTGGGAAACAGAGTGAGGTAGACAGGACTTTGGCTGGGACTGAGGGCATGGCAGACTAGATATTCTGGTAGAGACAGACAGACAGACAGACAGAGAGAAAGAGTGGGCGTCCTATGTGGGTCTCCATCAGGGACCACCACATTTCAGTGAGAAGCTGCTCCAACCAGGCAGGGGTCGTCCCCTTCTAAATGACAGGATGGTGACCGTGCTGAAGTCACGAAGACACAAGTTTGAATTCTGCCTCAGACACTGAACCTGGGTGACACTAGGCCCATCCTATCATTCCTTTGGGCCTCAGCTTCCTATCTATTAAATGAGGAACATAGGAGGGCATCATGATACAGTGAGAAGTGTTCCAAATCCGTGATCCTTCTGACATAGATCCTTAAAAACAAATATATTATAAGAAAGAGAAATAGAAGAGAGGAGAGGACAAGAGAGAGGAACAGAGAGGAAAAGGAAAACAAAGGAAAGGAAAGGAAAACAAAGGAAAAGAAAGGAGAGGAGAAAGGAAAGGAGAGGAGAAATGAAAGGAGAGGAGAAAGGAAAGGAAAGGAGAAAGGAAAAGAGAGGAGAAAGGAAAGGAAAGGAAAGGGGAAAGGAAAGGAAAAGAAAGGAAAGGAAATGAGAAAGGAAAGGAGCAATTAGTTTCCAATTATATGATTTTTACCCAGTTTTTTGCTTTGCACACCAAGATTCTCAGAGGGCTGGGATTTCTCCTTCCTTGGAGCTCTGTTCTGGATCATAGTGTTACAACAGTTTTTGAGCCGGAAGATCAGATGAAGGTCCACAGTATCTAACCCTCTCATTTTGCAGATGAGGAAACTGAGGCCAGAGAGAGTAGGTAGAAGGAGGGAGCACTTAAGGCCCTTGAGTTCATCATCTGAGTCCTGTCCAAGCTGGGGCCTCTCGACTTAGACAGAAGCTCCTCCCATCTCCTGGAAGCCCCATAGTTCTACTTAACCCTCTGCCCCTACCCCCATCCCTTGGAAAATGAGGAAAACATGGCTGAATGGTGAATAAAGGAGAAGTGTTGATTTAGAGCTTGGATTTCCTCCGAGCAGCCCCTCGTGGTTACCTTGGACATAAAGGCTGCCACAGCTTGTGTGCAAAGCTCTGGGCGGGATATTGTTGCCAGGCCAGGAGGACAAAGGAGGGATGGATGCACACAGGATCCTTCTTTGTAAACTTCTGGGGTGGAAAGATGCTGCTCAGAAAGGACGCTTTCAGACCAGGATCTCCAGCTGAAGCAACCTCGCAGATCCTCTCGTCTTGGGCCCAGAGCAATGAAGGGATCTCCCCTTCGTGTCGTGGAAGGAGACCAGTGTGTCCCAGCCTTCACTCGCCAGTGGCCAGTTAAGACCTAGAGGAGATCATGGGCAGAGTAGCGGGCTTAGGCTTAGGAAAACCTGGATTTAAATCCTACTTCAGACACTTCGTAGCTGTCACTCTGGGCAAGACACTTAACTCTTTCTGTGCCTCAGTTTCCTCATGTGAGATGAAGTGGTTGGAGTCACTGCTCTCTGATGCTAGAATCTGGAGCTGGAATTGCCCACAGAGCAGCTAGTCCAAATCTCATTTTACTGCGGCCCCGAGAGACTGTGATTTATTGAGGTCACTTATTTTCTAGCTCTAGAAAGGACCTCGAGAGTGTCCCCTTTTTACAGAAGAGGAATCCAAGATCCAGGCCCCGTCTGGGTCAGGGGCCGGATTTCAGCACAGGGTCTCTGGCTCTCTGGAGCCCACGGAGGGCAGCTAGTCTGTCCCTCTATTTCACAGAGTGGGAAACTGAGTCCCAGAGAAGCGCCTCGATTTTGCCCCGGGTCACACCCAGACAATAAGGGCAAGAGCCCAGATTCAAAGCCAGCCTTCCATTCAATGGAGAGAGCAGAGTTCCCAAGTGAAGTAAAGGAAGGCGAGCCGCAACCGACTTAGCCAAGCCGGTGGGTCCTCTCTGTTCCGCGTTTGGGTGGGTTGGTGGATGGAAGGGAAGGGAAGAGCTGAGCACCAATGGCCACATTTAAAACGCATTAAGAGTTCATGTTCACTGTGGACATATTGATGTATGGAAAGAGAGGAGCAGTGCTATGTAATTATAATTGCTCTCTTGCTACGGGATTTTGAAATATAAAGAGAAAACTCCATCACTGCAGCGAGTGTTATAACCCCTGTGATAAGTTCTGGCTTTATCACTTGTGATGATTTTGCAATAACTATTAAAAAGCAACTGGAAGGATATTAAATTGTTCGGGGAAATGATGCCCACGGAGAAAGACAAATGGTCCGGGGCTGTCGCCGGCCCGTGTCGATTTCACTTCTGGGCTCTGCCGGTCAATTTCACCTTTGCTCCTTCCCTCCGAGATCCTTGGGGTGACTTTGCCATCGTCCGGCTGGGGGCTGCTGCGTGGGAAAGGATGACTCCCGAAGGAGCAGACTCTGGTCGGGCTTGAGCCCTCTTCCCCCACCCTCCGGCCCCCCCTCCACGCTCATCGGGGCATTGTTTTCCTATCCTGTGCCATTGTGTTTCTTGTTCTGCGGGAATTTTGACTTGGCTGTCCATCTGCAAGGGGGATAATGAGGGATGTCCTGCTCAGCGACAGGGAAATGCTTGTCCTAGAAATCTGGGGATGAAAGGAGTCAGAGGGGTGACTCTGAGGTCACTCCACTTGGACCAGGAAGTGATGCAAAACTAATCCACATTTACCGGAGAAGAATTTGTTTGCCTAAGTATTTAAAAACAGATTAGGTCTAACCTGACACTAGATTACCAGCAATAATGTCAACAGGGTTGAAAGGTGTCAACAGTGCCTTTCTTTGGGGCCTGGGTAATGAGTTTTCTTCCTCGAGCTCCTTCTTTGGGGGGCTTGGCTGAACACACGGATTGCCCGGTGGAGATCCGAAATCTGAGGATTTAGCGTGTGCTAGCCCAATCCCAGGAGCAGCCGCGGCTGCCATTCTTTACAGAGAAGGATTTTTTTTTTTTCATCTTCGTCATCATCATGAAATAGGTGTCGGGATTCCTAATTGCTAGGGGGTGAGGGGGGGTGGGCTTTGCCAGACTCTGTTCTTATAGGCTTCCAATTGCAAGGGCAACTTGAAAAGGCCAACCCTGGCCTTTGAAAAATGCTGACACTCTTTGTCTCCAGAGTGATACTGTAGAGTTCCTGTTCAGAAGTGTGAGCTTTGCTGTTTGAAGTCAGGTTTGCTTCCCTGCCCCCTCCTTTGAGGAGCCAAAATGAACAGAATTACTCAGCGGAGAATGGAAAGTGTATTGCCCCGCGAGAGGCAGGGGAGGACCAGCTCTACCGCTTCCTCCGGGGGTGACCCCGTAGGAAAGTCGCCGGCCTTTCCTCGGCCCCAGTTTCTCCATCTGTCAAAAGAGAGAGACAGGCTAGAGAAGCTACAAGGTTTCTTCCAGCGCTAAGGGTGTAATCCCAAGTAATCCTGTGGTCCTCATATTTTCTAAGTGGTCATTATGAAATCAGTGTTCCATCCCCTCTTTTCCCCTTTTCCAAAGCACGGATCAGGGAACCAGGCATCTTCACTCAAACAAAAGAAAGAGTTGGTCCTCTGCTCTTAGCCCAGGAGACTTAAACACCCAGCATTGAATCTTGCTGCCCTTAAAAAAGGGGGGACCAACAGCCTACATCCAAACACCAGCATTGAGTCCCACTATCCTTAGCCCAGGGGACCAAATGTCTACACTCAAACACCCAGCATTGAGTCCTGCTGCCCTCAGTCTTTGCAGCCCAGATTACTTTCTCTAAACATTTTTTTTTGCAAGGTCACCAGCATTTTAAGGCTCCATAACCAACACCGCCACACCAGGATTCCCTGTACGATCATCTTCAATGCCAAGAAAGTTGTCCCTCAGGAATTCCCCTTTGTTATGAGCAAATCATCGAGGTCTTACCTCCTTTTTGCTACTGCCTGGGCTGGGAGGAGAGAGAGTCACAGAATCAGAGTTCCCAAGTTGGGAATGACTTTGAAGACTATCTGAGAAGCCTAACATCATAAATTTAGAGCTAGACAAGATGCTAATGGTCCCCTCGTTCCCCTCCTTCCCTTGTTTCCTCATTTTTCAGACAAAGAAACTGGACCTTAAGGGAGGAAACTGACAAGAGACTGTGGAGATTTTTATAGACTTTTCAATTCAGGAAACTGAGGGCCAGACACCCAATATCACACAGCTACCGAGTGTTGCTACTGGGTTGATGCTCGAACCCAGGTCCTCTGGCTCTACACTCTCTTTGTGCCATGCTGTGCTGTTCTCCTCCTCCTTCCTCAGGCAGAATCCTGGGCATCCTCCTGGCCCTCTCTGCTCTGTATTATCCTCCTCTGTACAAATCAGATCACCCACCCCCAACCCCAGGAGAATGCCATCTTCTTGAGGACAAAGACTGATCACTTCTTCCATTCCCTATTCAAATTGTGTTGAACTGTATACCATAGGTGCTTAATGTGCTTACTGAACAGGGTTCAGAGAATTTGATATAAGATTGTTCTCCACAGGCATCAAGTCTTTCCGCTGAATTTCCACCTTGAAATTTTAATCCCGACTTGGAACATCCTTGCCACTGACAGGAACTATGGTTGTGGGGTCCCCAGACAGGCAACCCCAAATCCTGGGGACACAGGGGGCCTGCCTTAGCCTTCCCCCAGCCCACCTAGTGCAGAGAAGGATAAAGCAAAACCTAGTGACTTCTCTGGCCACATCCTCCCTCGGGTGACCCTGGGAAGGACACATGGAGTTGGTCGGGATGAGAAAGTTTCCCCTGGGTGGAGTCTAATGGGCAATGTGCACTAGGAAACCAGTATTTTGGAAGGTGATTTGTTTATTTCTTTATTAGAGTGTAAGCTTCTTGAGAGCAGGGACTGTCTCTTTTGTATATAAGTCCCCCCCCCACCTAGCACATGTAGGTGCTCAATAAATGCTTTTTCTTTTTTAAATGAACTTGATGAACATCATTATAGGACATTAGGAATCTCATCCTCAGTTTCCTTGGTGTAGGCAATTTCCAGGTGAAGAAAGTTCTTCTCCTAATACAAAGTGGGACCTTCTTGCTTGCTTTGGGAGCCTTGTCTGGAGCAATGAGAAGGGAAGGGACCTAACACCCAAATCCCCCTGGGGTCTGAGGCTAATTCTTTATTTTCATGTACAAAGAAGAACAGAAAAAAAGGCCAGGATTTTTTTTTCAGTCAGTTAATAAAAAAATTTATTAAATAGGTTATTGGCTGCATTAATATAAATATAATATACAGATTTATCAAGGTGCTCTCCTGTAATTCTCTAGTCTCATCCAACCCAACCTACAGCATTAAACTTAGTTCTCGGAACCATTCCAAGGGAGAATAGTAACAGACAGGACTGAGTACGTGCAGGATGATTACATTTGTCAGGCTAGGACAATCATGCTGGGCTGGGTGACCTCCCGAGAGTCCCTTGTGATGTTTAATGTTTTGCTTCCCTCCAAGCTCCTGGGGAGGCAGGGGGAGCTGTCTTAGCCTTTTCTCGAATGTGCTAACCTAGAATCTGGTGTCTCACCAACTGCTCTTCCAGGGAAGAAAAGGAGCGATGGATACGAGCTAAGTATGAGCAGAAGCTCTTCCTGGCTCCCCTGCCATGTATGGAACTCTCTCTGGGCCAGCACCTGCTGAGGGCCACAGCAGATGAGGACTTGCGGACTGTCATCCTGCTCCTGGCCCACGGGTCACGGGAAGAAGTGAATGAGACCTGCGGCGAGGGTGATGGACGCACGGCTCTCCACCTGGCCTGTCGGAAGGGGAACGTGGTCCTGGTACAGCTCTTGATTTGGGTAAGTGTCCAGCTTGAGGGGGGAGCAGGAATCGAGCCACTTGGCTGGTCTTTCCCCACAGCATGGGGGGAAACCGCAGTGGAGCTCAGGAAACCTTCTGGACTCTGTCCTTGCTTCTCCACGCGCTGATCTCTCCCCTTCCACCTACGCGGCTTGGAGAGGGTCACTTCCATCTCTGGGCCATGAGTTTCCTCACCTGTCAAACTAGTGGGCTGCTGATATCAACATCTAGTAGGGACTTCTAAAGAAATCAAAGGAGAGTGTATGAATTGGAAGGGAGCTTTGAAATTATCTGAGCTTCACTCCAAGGAGGTTGCATATATATCCCAATGTCACAAATGGCAGAATAGGGAATAAAACCCTGATCTTCAGACCTAATGAATTTCCATTAGAGTCCATCAGTCAACATATATTAAGAACCTAAAAAATATATAAAAAAAAATAAAATTAGGGGACCGGACTAAGTGATTCTTTCCAAATCTAGATCAGTGATTTCATGAAATGTGCCCAAAGTCCTGCCATCTCCATTCTTTCGATGCTAGTCCCTGCCATAGGGGACATCAGTTTACCAGCTGGCTCGCTCTGACCTGCTAAAATTAGCCAGGTATCTTTTCCACAACAACGCTTTGACATTGATCACATAACCAGTATTGTCCCCATTTTACAGATGAGGAACAAATTCAGTCAGTGAGTGACTCCCCCGGGATTCACAACTGATCATAGTTGAAAATAGAATTCAAAACCCAGCTCTTTCCACTGCTCCATCCAGCCATTCACTGACATCGTTATTGTTCTTACTGTTAGGGAAATAGGGATCCTGTTGCACAGACTTTGCTCTACCTGGGGTCCTCCTCTCCCCCCAGCTCACCCAGCCAAATCCTCCTCCTGCTCCAACTTTTATGTAGGTACTTCATTAATTCATCTCATCATCACGCTATTTTATGCCTACAAAGACACAACAAAGCAGCCCGTGCCCTCCACGAGCTTACATTCGGCTGGGAGGCAGGGACCTGACATGGACACAAATGACTTGTCTGTATCTGTTGTATCTCTGCTAGTAAAATGTAAGGACCTTGAGGGCAAGGGCTATTTTTTTCTTTTGTCTCTAGAGCCTGGCATAGAGTTTACCATAGGGAACTTTTTGCCAAAAGATTCCCACCTGGCCCAGCCCAATCCAATCCACTCCAATCAGCATCTTTTATTTATAATTTTTATTTATTTAGATGCTGATTGAAGTGGATTGGGTTGGGGTTGGGCCAGGTGGGAATCTTCTGGCAAAAATATCCCTCTGACCTTAAATGGTGAGCGCTCAAGGATCCAAAAGGAAAGAAGTGGCTCCAATGAGGCGTCCCATAGGTAAACATCCTCAAGCTGTTTTTCTGGGAGCCTCTTTGCTAGCAGTTTTCAGAAAACTTGATCTTTCTCAGACTTCAATCTTTTCATGCTTGACTTCAGGTCAAAGATCCCACTTAGATCGGAAGCTAGTTTTTTTGCTGTTTCTAAGAAAAAAATTCTCTTCTCCCTTTTTGCCTTATACAAAGTTTATACAATACAAATTTACAAATGCAATTTGTAAATTGTACAAAAAGACAAATTAAAAAAAAAATGCTTGAAAAGCAAATTCACTTCTCCAGGATCAATGTCTTCCCTCCTCATTTCCCAAATGCAGAAATTATAAATGGTGGCGAGTAAGCCCCCAACCCGTTTTTCCTGAGGCACCTGCTTTATTTTCTGATTCATGTTCACTTAAGGGAGGGCCTTGGGAAAAAATCCATCATGATGCATTGGCCAAAAGTACTAATTGGATAGAAGACATATCTGTCTACTCTTCTGAGGCACCCAGCAATGTCTGTGGGCTGGATTCCCCCAGTGGGACACAGGCAGAAATTACCCAACTTGTTTCTTCATCGTGCTTGGAGGTGTTCTATAACATTCAACATGATCGACTTTAATAAGTGTGCAGAGCCCCATGGAAGGTGATAGAGATCAAAAGAAATACATGTTCCTGATGGGAGGACAGGCCAGTATCTGCAGTACAGGAGGGAAAAGGTCAGAGAGGCACAAAGTGGCCTGAGGAGCTTGGGGAGCCTCATATACGGGCTGGATGATACTTGTCATCATTGTTGTTTTTGTTGGCGGATTCTTTCCCAATATTAAGGTCATAGAGTTGGAATGGAATTAGCTTTGGAACTCATTTCAGACAACCCCTCCCCAAAATACAGATGAGGAAACTGAGTCTGGAAAATGTTAAATTACTCATTGTCAAGGATCATAGATTTGGAGCAGAAAGGGATCTTGGAGGTCATCCTTTTTATAGAAAAGGAAACTGAGGGCCAGGAAGGTAAAAGAATGGTCAGAGCCCAGATCTTCTTAGTCCTTCGTTGTACCTCAAACCTCTCGTTTTATCTGCTAAACTATCCTACCCCTCTGGTTCTGGAAGCGCTCCCGCTTCCAAATCTGAATCTCATAATAATAATGATGGCAATAATAGAATTTATACAACACGTACAGATTTCATTTCATTTGACCCTCATAACAATCCTGTGAGATGGATGCTATTGTGATCCCATTTTACAGATGAAGAAGCCGAGGCAGACAGAGGTTAGGTGGCTTGCCCTTGATCACACAGCTAATAAGATTTGACAATATTTGAACTTAGGAATTCAGCTACCGCCAACAGCAGAGTTTCAAGGTCCAGGGTTCAGATCCCACCTCTGACCCAACAATCTCTGTTTGGCCTTGGACAGGCCCTCTGCCCCTCGTTGTTCCAGGTGCCAGTCTGCGTGTGACCAGGGAGTTTTCTAAGTTTTTTTTTTCTTTGTAACCCCCACCACCCACCAGAAAAATCACATTTCTAAAAAGAGATGACAAGTCAGAAATTAGAATGGAGATGGATGAGCCCGAGTTCTCATTAGTGCATCCATTTTATTTGCTTTTGTGTTTTTCAGCTATAAAAAGAGATTGAAAGAGTGTAGGGATGTGGTCCAACGACCTGGTCTTGAGGCAAGGGGGTGGAATATTTCCCAAGGCATTTCCCCTTTAATTTCATATTCAATTTCATACACATTGATGAAGCGCTGGCTTAAAAACAGCCCTGGAATAAAAAGACCAAGATGTAGCAAGTGTTTATTAGGCACCTACTATGTGCCAGACACTGTAGTAATGCTGGGGATACAAAGCCATACAAAGTCCCTGCCCTCAGGGGGCTTATTATGGAAGCTTTCAATGCATTTATCCCTGAAGTTTTCTCACCCCCTCAGAGCTGAAAATGCTTTCTCCCAGACATTTATGCAGAAATAATCCCTGCCCTCAAGGAGCTTATAATTGAATGAGGAACTTTCACTTTCCCTGAAGTTTTCTCACCCCCTCCCCTCAGAGCTGAAAGTGTTTTCTCCCTGACATTTATGCAGACATAATCCCTGCCCTCAAGGAGCTTATAATGGAAGCTTTCAATGCACTAATCCCTGAAGTTTTCTCTTCTCCTCCAAGCTGAAAGTGTTTGCTCCCTGGTATTTACACTCCCTCTCTCAACCAGAGTTTCTTCATCTGAAAAATGAGGGAAATAAATTAGCATTAGCGGACTCTGCTTCTAGCTCCAGATCCAGTGTAGGAGGAAGGGCGTGGGGTTAATGTGTGTGTGTCTGTCTGTCTGTCTGTTCTGGCTCTCTTAAGAAGAACTCGAAGCCTTTGAAACGTTTCTCAGAATACTTCTTTTAAATGCAAAAAAAAAAGAAAAGAAAAGAAAAAGAAATATACAAAAAATTACAAAAAGAAATCAGACATCAGAATGTGGTGGGGTTTTTCTTTTTGTTTGTTTTTGTTTTGTTTGTTTTTTTGGGGGGGGGGTGTTGGTTATTTTTGCTTTTTTTTTTTGTTTGCCCCGGTTCAGCCCCGTGAGCGGAGGAACGAGTTCCCCCACCCCTCCGGCCCCCCCGGGGCGCTTTCCAACGGGATCTCTTCTCTCCGCAGTATGGCGTGGATGTCATGGCTCGCGACGCCCACGGAAACACGGCGCTGGCCTATGCCCGGCAAGCCCCGAGCCAGGAGTGCATTGACATTCTCCTGCAGTACGGCTGTCCCGACGAGCGCTTCGTCCTCATGGCCACCCCCAACCTGTCCCGGAAAAACAACAACCGGAACAACAGCAGCGGCCGGATGCCCACCATCCTCTGAGTTGTGAGTGCGGCTCTGCCGGCACCCCCAAATCAGCAGCCCTCCTTGTACCCTTTCTCCTCCAAATTACAGCCTGTGAGTGTCATGAGGTCCCCCTCCCCCCATCCCACCTCGTCCCCTCCCCCCAAAATCAGAAATCTGGACAAATGCGAGGAGAATAGTGGCGGAGGAGGAGGAGGAGGAGGGAAGAGGACCGCAGAAGGATCGATCCTCCTTAAAGATCTTAATGACGAACACAGAAAGAGGGAGGAAAAAAACCCCAGCCTGGGCCCAGTCCCTTTGATCACGCTCTAACACGGGGCTTGGGACCGACCATTTTCCGGGTTGTCCTCAGACTGTCTCGGCAAGTGATGGGGAAGAGGGCGGGGGAGGGAGGGAGGGAGGAAGAGGAGGCAGAAGAAAGAAGGCCCGGGAACTTTCCTTAACTGCCAGTTAAGCACATCAGTCCTTCCCCCGCTCCCCCACGGAACCCCTGGATTTCATTCTCTCTGCCGAGGAGCTTGACGACATAAATCAGAAGCAAGCACAGAGTTTGTCAGGTTTGAAGCTCCTATGATGGTGTGTGTCAAATCAGTTGTAGCTAATCTGTCCAGGGAGAATACTGGCTTCATTACACTTGTATAGTTGAGCTCTTGCAGCATTACCGCTGTTTAATAGGACATGATTAGTCATCACGGAGAAAAAAGCATATTAGCTGAGAAGGTAGTTACCCGGCACGCATCGGTGATTGCCTGGATGTGATTGCAATATTCTGCCGAGCATCATATTAGCTCAGACATGTTCTTCGGAGCCCTTGGAGTCCTCCTTTCTAAATTCACTGTCATAATTTAGGATCTGTTTAATTTTTCAGCCCAAAGAGAGAAAAGCAGTTGCCGAGTAGTATTTGACTGCAGTCTCCTTGGTGTTAACAACAAAATGGGAAAAAACTAAATAAGAGTAACGCTGAAATCCAGAAAGGAAATCGGGAACCCTGCTAACAATCACATTTCAAGTACGTTTAGTCAACTCAATAAATGAGTCCACAGCAATTTTTTTTTTCTTTCCAGCCGAGAGAGAGTGATTTTTTTTTTCCTGTCCTTTGGCCAAGGTGGGTGTGTCCAATTCAGGGGTCCCTCTCATGCTGTGTTGCCTAAGTTATACAGATTTTTGTATTGTGTCTTTAGATGAGTGTAAAATCTATTTGAATAAAAAAAAAGTTCACAAAGATGCATTGATTTTTGTACAGATGGATGGCACCTCCACCCAGTTGGAAATTGACCTACATGTGAACACACGGTGGGGCAACTTGAGGGGATGGGAGGGTTCCGGGTCATTGGCCCAGAAAGGGTCCCCACGGCAGCCACTTCCCATCTATTTTTGTATATTCTTAAAGAAGCCTTGGAATGATGGCCCGTTTTATTTATTTTTTAAAAGGAGATGCTGGAGCTTGTTAGGAAGCAAAGGGGAGGGAGGGGTGGGTGCTTTTCAGCTGGGGAGACGATTTAGATGTGACACTTTGGCCGGTGGAGACAAAGGGCTGTGTCTTAAGGGAAGAGCAGATTTATCTCATAAAACCCAAGGGCTTAGCAAAGGGGGCAATAACATCCCCTCTCATCTCCCACTCTGGCTGATCTCAGGGGGGAACACAGACCGGACCCAAACTGAACACTCCTTCCCGGGCACAGGGCAAAACAAGCAGGACTGTTTCAGAGGTGGAGGAGCAGGGATTCTGAAGAGGCCCTTGGGAGTGGAAAGGTGGAGAGATGGGTCTGGAGATGGGTGGAGAGAGGGAAATCTGGCCTGAAGTAGAAAGCACTGGACACTGTTTCCAATGCCACCCAGCCAAATCATTCCAAAAACTAAACTCTGTTTCCAGTTTTGCACGTGTCATCTATGTTTCTTTGGGAGGTTTTTTAAGTTTTGTTTTTGCTTTAATTTTATCTCTTCCTTTCCTTAAAAAAAAAAAAGGAAAGAAAGAAAGAAAAGAAAAAGATTGAGCAAAACACTAGGCACTGACTAGAATATAAATCAGTTTCTCCTCTGAGTTAAACCTCTGAAATGTCAATGTTGGGAGAGGCAGGAAGAGGGTCCCCAGGGTGAGAATGCTCCCCAGATTTCCTGCCTCTCCTTTAGTGTTGGAGATACCCACTCCACTCCTGCATGCCTGCTTTTGTGTCTGTCTCTCTCCCCCGATCCCTTCTGCCCCCTCCTTTCTTTCTCCCTCTGTCCACCTCCCATCATGGAAGCCCATCAGTCTCAGTTCCATCTCCCGAGAGCAGGAAGTGCATTGCCCCTGCTCCTGCTCCTCTTAACGCATTGTTGGTGCTCCAGGAGGAAGTCCGCTCTCCTGAGCCCAAGTTTTGGCAACAAGAGGTTTCAAAAGAAGGAGGGGGTGCTAAGTGGGGGTCTTGTTTGTGAGTCTGCTTTTGTGCTGTTAGAAAAAACAGAAGCTCTTTCTTTATTCCCAAAGCCCAGCCTCCCATTTGAATGTTTTACTAACACAAAGAAGATAAAAAACTTAAGGAGAGAGGCCTGTCCTAGAGATTGCACTTGGTAGGGGGCAAAGGATAAAGTGTAAAATATTTATTTCCATGGCTGTTTTGAGCTCTGTAGGAACTGGTGGATGAGACAGAACAGTTTTGGGGAAGGTTTAGTTTGTTTCGTTTTAATAAAAGCGATTAAAAAGGAACAAGCAAAGATTGGAAGGAGGATGGAGGCTATGACAAGGGGAGAGAAGATGAAAAAATCAGGAGGCAAAAAGCTAATGATGCCATCGTCCCACACCGAAGGACAATTGCTGCAATTTTATATCCAAGCAAACTTTCCTTCCTTCCTTCCTTCCTTCATCAGTCGCATCATTTGGCTGAACAGTTGCTAAAATAGATGAGTGTTTATTGCAGATCTAGTCAGCTCCTGAAAAAAGTAAAGGAAGGCTAGAAAAAAGGATTGACTTCTAAGAGATCTGCTACCGAGACCTTGCTGCCTTTGTTTCAGTGGCTGGGTCCCCTTGATTGAAGAGGATCTCAGATCTCAGGATGTACAGCTTGCCCCCCCCCTTCCCTTTTCCCTACTTTGTCCTGATGCTCCCAGAAATGAGCAGCCCTGGAAGATGAGTAGAGTGTGAATTAATGAATCTCCTGCCCTATGAGCAGAGCAATAAGTTCACATCAACATTTACATATTCCAGAAGGGTGTGGCAATATATACCAGCAGCCCCCTGATAAAGATTCTTGGTCTTGGAGGTGATGGTGAGAGCAAGTGTAATGAGCTCTGGCCGGTGCAAAATTCATTCCTGGCTCCTAAGTAGTTAGGTAATTTGTTAGGTTATATTGCACAGAGAGAGTGTGTCTCCATGTGAGATGGATCTGGAAGTTGGGGGGAGGGAGGATTGTTTTGTTTTGTTTTTCCCTGGGCCTTAGGACACTGGCTGACCAAAACAAGAGAGAGAGAGAGAGAGAGAGAGAGAGAGGAGGGTGAGCATTTTCTTTACAAAGGTTTACACTCATAGAAAGTTCCAAGGGGCCCCCACCATTCTCATTCGCTCACTTCTTTG
>JAJPUD010020635.1:0-21575 GCA_023553655.1 Myrmecobius fasciatus | reverse complement strand
AAGCTTTCCCAAGATGCTTGGAAGGCACTCCATCCTTATCTTCAACCTTTAGAAATTTTTATCTTTTTTTTCAAGTCTCAGCCCTAGTCTCACCTAAGAATATATCACACCTTTTCCTGCTCCTCATGCTTATTCCATCCACTTCTCTGCTTTCTGAATTTCCTTCCCCAAAACAATTCTTTACATTTCAGATGCACAATAGAAAAAAGAGTCCTTGCATACATAGTATTTAGTAGTAGTCCATTCTCCCTCACGACTAAGAGGAGTGTCACGGTACCGTACCTTGGAGTGTTTTGTCTGTATCCAGCGATTCACTTTCAGATGACCTAGAATTTGAATTATGAATCCTGAGAGTGGCCCCTGCTTTTTCTTTAACTGCCGTTAATCCTTGACCTGTTAAGGGAGTAAGAATAGGATAGAGGTAGGAATTTAGACATTTTGGTTTTATTAGAATGGAATTATTAGCTTTGATAATTTCAACACTGCACTCAAGGCTCTTTAATTTGAAAAGTATGGATGCTCTAGAGCTGAAAACTGTGACCTGTATATGTCATAGTCAAAAGCTGCTGGAGCTGAAAAATTTATCACTCGTTGTTGCTCCAAAGTGAAAATCCATCTAATTATAATAAAGAGAAGCAACATGGTAGAGTGGATAGCCAGCCAACCTTGGAATCAAGAAGCTAGGTTAAATCTGCCTCCTGTCACATGTTAGCTGTGTATTCATGGGTAAAGCATTTTACTATTCAGCACCCCAGGCAATCTTCCAAGATTAAGGAACAAATCCTGATCTACAACGGAAAAAAGTTTCTATACTACGAGCTCCCAACATGGAATAAATAAGAAATGTAGTTAAACTAACGAGAGCTCAATAAAGCAGTGTTTGGTTATCTGGACTTGTTTTTCTGCATTTTATTTTTGGAACAAATAAATCAGAAGAAAACAGCTTAATATCAAGAATTAAAATAGCATATTCTGAAGAGTATATTTTCATGACATCAGTTTCAATTCACTGTCCTACACAGTGTGGGAGTATGTGGTAAAGTAGTGTTTCTCTAGCTTTTATGATGTGATATAGTGGAATCCTTTCAACCCCATCTCCAATAAGTAGTCATTTATTCAGCCACCATTTGATTCACCCTTCTTGATGGAGAATCCTTTCTAAGTCAGCCCATTCCATTTTTGAGCAACTCTAATCATTAAGAAGCTCCTTTCTGTATTTAGCCCAAATCTGCCACCCATTCATCTTAGTCTGTTTGAATACTTTCAATCTCTCCCCCTATCTCGTGGATTCTAGTGACTCAACCATTCTGGGCACCAGTGCCCTACTATGGGTTATGGCATTGGGTACAGTGACCTGTGAATAGTGACTTTTTTTCATCTTCTCAAAAGTCACAAATTTGGCTTCGGAGAAAGCCAGAAAAGATAGAGAAGAGCCTTTTATTCTTCTCGATCCAGAAGAATATTTAGTATAGTGTCTGGCACATTATAGGTGCTTAATATTTATTGAATTGGATTAGAGAGAACAAGGCTTCTTAAATTTTTTTCACTTGTGACCTCTTTTTCTCAGAGAAATTTTTATGTGACCCTGGCCATAGAGGCATATAAAATATGTATGTAAATCAAACATTTATTGATAATAAATCATAATTTTGTGATTTCAGTTATATAGTCTCATTTGGGATTGAGAATTACAGTTTAAGAAGCTGGGGGTACAGTCAAACCTCCTTATAAACTAAGTAAGGCAGAGGACAAATTTATCAATACTGTTCAATTATAGTAGAGAAGCAAGTTTATGTAGAGTTCAACCTCATCCAGAAATTACTGAACTTATGATTTCTCTTTTCATTGTGTAACTTCAGGGAAAAAAATAACTCCTTTTCTAACCAGGGAGATGAGAGAATCTCAAGAAGAATAAGAAATGAGAAATTTGGAAGGCCTCATCAGGAGCAACTAGCAATTATTAATATTCTATGACATGAAATTTTCATTTATCTTTTTATGTATGTAATATGCATCTCTCTCCCTCCCTTTATCTCTCTCTCCTCCCTCCCTTCCCTTTTCTCTTTCCCTTTCTTCCTCCCTCTCTCTCTCCCCCTTCCTCTCTCTCTCCTCTTTTCTTTCCTCCCTTCCTTCCTCCCCCTCTCTCTCCTCTCCTTCTCTCTTTCCCTTCTTCCCTCTCTCTCTCCCCTTTCCTCTCTCTCTCTCCTCTTTTCTTTCCTCTATCCCTCTCTCTCTTTTTCTCTTTCCCTTCTTCCCTTTCTTTCTTTCCCTCCCTCCCTCTCCCTCCTTCCTTCTCTCCTTCTTCTTTCTCTTCCTCTCACTTCCTTTCTCTAACCAATACAAATGCCAGGAGTGAGATTCATAGGGAAATGATCACTGTTCCATTTAAGGACACCTGGTTCTTCAGGTAAGAATTCTTCACTTCCCCTCCCCTTCTCTTGTCTCAGTTATGTACAGAAGGCTGAAAGATATATGAAGCAAAAGCTTGAAGAGTAAGTGACATCGGTTGCCACTCCAGGGTCCGAGAGAAATAGCAAACACTTCCCATCCCTAGACTTGCACCTGAACCAACTTTTTGCATTAATCCACAGAATAGAGGGTACAAAAGCAGACATGTCCATTATCTGTCAATGTTTCTGCATCCTTTCTCATCAGGTGACCAACTTATCAATCATCATCAAATCATCCAGAGACAATACAACAACCAATTAAAATCACAACTAGCTCTCCTAAGGCTGATTAGGAATAGAATTAGTCGATTAATTCAGTCAGTCAATGGCATTGTAAGCAATAGGGAAAGGGTTTCTATTTTTTGCAAAATTATGGTATTTCAGATTGTTGTGTGAAAAATGTGCAGACTTTTAAGTGTCCCTTTTTATGTAGCTATACATGGGGCCATATTAGTACAAAATTCTTGCATGCAGCCCCCATTTTGATATTGCAATTTTTTCTAGGTATCAAGAGCACACTTATCAAAGAAAGGAATACTAGGAAATTACAATATGAGGAACAAAAACAAAAACATCATTTTATACATTTATAGTACCTTCCATCAAAAGAATCTCTGTCTTATTTACTAACAATTTACTTCCTTTTAGATTTGGACAAAAATCAAGAGGCAAGTTGATAGTGAAATACTGCCAGAAGTAACAAACAAGAAGAGTGGATTGGGGGTAAGGAAAAGTGAGAAGAGGTTAACTTAAAAAAGACGAATTGTTTGCCTCAGTTTCCTCATCTGTAAAATGAGCTGGAGAAGGAAATGGCAAACCCCATTCAGGATCTTTGCCAAGAAAACCCCCAAATGGGGTCATGAAGAGTTCTGAAACAAGTCAACATCTATAACAAAACTAAGTCTTTTTATTGGTAGCAGTTTGCTTCCTTGTAGATTTAGACAAAAATCAAAAGACAAGTTGATAGTAAAGCCAGGAAGAACATCTCGCACATCATGATGTCATAGCACTTACCCTTTTCATATATTTGGCCTGCCTTAGTGCATGGTCAAATTTGCCCTTGGAAGAGCAGTTGTGCAGTAGGAGGGACATTGGTTTCCCAAGAAATGTCCTGCTAGAAAGATTTGTTGATATTCCTATATCTAATAGTCAAGGAGACAAAATGAAGGGGGCAGATCTAGTGGATGATTGACAGCCAGCATATTCCTGAATATTAATGGCTTTAATTGAACCAGGAAACTAATGTATTATTACAGTGCTACCTAGTGGTTATAGATAATAACATGCTATAGCTTATTGACATCCACTGTATCTCTTCCATTACCCATTAGGTCAGAGGTATAATTTTTATTCTTCAGAGATCATGGCAATCCATAATTCACAGTCATAAAGCATCGCTGAGATATTACTCAAGTGAAAAATATAGTTTTGGGTTTTTTTTTTCTTTTTTGGTCAGGGAGAAATGACATCACTAAAAGGATGATACTATTTCCCAAATGCATCAGTCTGCTACTTTCCTTCTATTCAGTTTTGGAACTAAACTTTCATTCAAGTAATAATAATAACAATTTTACATAGCCAATGTTTATGTAGTGCCTACTATATGCCAGACATTGTGTTAAGTGCTTCACAATCATTATCTCATTTGAGCTTCACAATAACTCTGGGAGACAGATGCTATTGTTATTCCCATTTTACAGATAAGAACCCTAAAGCAAACATGGGTTCAGTGATTTGCCCGGAGTCACACACCTAGTAAATGACTGAGAATGGATTTGAACTTAGGTCCTCTTGACTCTGGTCATCAGAGCTCCATCCACTGAGTATCCAGATGCAAGGCTTGTTCAAAATATATGTACTACCAGGAGTAACAAATAAGAAGATTAAATTGGGGGTAAGGAAGAGTGGGAACAGGCTAACTTAAAAAAGATTAAAGTTTATACATGAGAATGTAAGGGCAGGGACTTGCTCTTGAAGCCTAGGACTTAGTATTGAATTTGTACACATACAAATACTTAATAAATTTGCCTTTCTTTCATTCATTCCTCATGGTGGCAATTGCTCATCCTTGGCTAAACTCTTTTTTGAATATTTTACTTAAGATTTTTTTTTTAGGGTGCAGTTAAATGATGCAGTGAATAGAGCCAGGAAGACTCATCTTCCTAAATTCATATATGGCTTCAGACACTTACTAGTTGAGTGACTCTGGGCAAGTCACTTAACCTTTTTGCCTGAATTTCCTCATCTTTAAAATGAGCTGGAAAAGGAAATGACAAATCATTACAGTATCTCTGCCAAGAAAACCCCAACTTGGGCTATGAAGAGTAGGGCACGACTGAACCTAACTCCCAAGGCTGTTGTGAAGATCAGATGAAATATTTGGAAAGTGCATTGTAAACCTTCATTTTATGTTTTCGATTATGTTTATGTTTTTCGGCCACATAAATAATAACAGCACCTACCACCCGAGGTTGTCATAAAGATCAAGTGGGATAATATGCATTTTGCGTAGTGCTTGGCTCATAGTAGCTGCCTAATAAATTCTTGTTTCCTTCCTTCCTTCCTTCCAGATATAAATTAACAGTGATATAAGCTTAATAATGTAGTCTAATTAAAATGTAGTATAATTCCTTGCATTTCATTTTCCCTAGCTTCATGTAAATTTAATGGGATTCAATGGAAAACAAGATTGGCTTCTTACTAGTTATGCCAGAAATACATTCGTGTAATGCAGTGGAGTCATTATCATTTTCTTGTTAGCTTACCTATTTAAATGCTAAATCTATATTCTAAATCATCTTGTATATTTTCCAAAAGGAAATTATCAGAATGTTTAATAAAAGATTTTTAGCTAGATTACTGAGATGTAGAATAATAGAATAATCCAATTTGAGCAACACTAGAGAGATCACACAGTTTAACCCTCCCCCCCTTTTTGACCTCTTGACAATTCTTTATAACTATTCCATTATAGAAAGATGAGGTTTTCAGCTCATTAAAAAGGCTATTCTGTACTCACCCTGGGAAATCCACTCCAGGATTTAACTTCCTTGCTATCTTTATTTTCAATTCTCAGTCTTTCAAATCATGGGTTTTTAGGATCATATAATATTTAAAGCTGAAAAAAACTTTATAGATGACCTAGCTCAAGTGCCTTCTTTTCTTAAGGGAGATTAACTTGTCATGATTCATGAAAAAAAAAATTGCTCCAAATCACTACAATGCTGATCAATCCCAAAGATGGGCACCTTCATCAGAACCATTCCATAGGTAATGAATGACCAGAAAGGATAATTAGAACCCTGATTTAGTGGATGAGAAGAGGGCAAAGTAAGGATATAAGGGTGATAGCAGAGATCAAAGAGTGATCTCCTTGGCCCCTGGATCTGAAATAGCTCAAAACTGTCCCCCTCCCACAAATATCAGTGGAAATGATGGGTGCATTATAATTAGCTTTGCAATGGGACCCCAGGCTTTTCCATTTATCATGGAGAGGAAACTTCTTGGGTATGTTGCTTCTCCCATTTGAATGAGATCTCCAATAGAAAAGGGACTTTCTTTGCTTTCCTATTTCTATTCCCAGTGCTTAACACAATGTAAGTACTCAATAAATGTTTTTTCATTCCTGAAGAGAAAACAACTTGGGTTTCAAAAAATGGGTGATGGTTTGTACTTGCATAGATAAACTGTCACTTTAAGAATCCTTTTGTTTCCAGAAGCAAATCCTATGGATGAATATGAATAATAAACATATTTAGGAATATGACTACCAGCCAGTAAAGAGATTATTGAAGCTTATTCACTGCTGACTCCTACCCTACCACCATCATTTTTTAAATAATTAAGAAAATATTTTTTTCCTGAAAAAAGGTACATGAGATTTATTTTTAGTTAATGGACTATTTTAGATGCTTTGTTAAATTTCCTCCATTAGAGCTTAAAACTTTCCTTAGAGTGACATCTAGTGTTTTTAAAATTAAGCAACGACGCCTAACGCCCTATAGGTAATATTGGATTTCAGGGTGATTAAAAATTCATGAATTATGTTATTTGTATACACATATACAAACTATAGTCCTGACCCTTCAAAAAAAATTTTTTTACTATACCCTAGAAACCTATTCAGCCTGGAAGTTCATTTCATCCCTAAGACCTCTCTCATCTAAAATACTCTCTGGCCTTTCCCTCTAGCTTGCTCTGCTCAAAAGCTCCATGTTATGTAAGATAGTCAAGCAAGTGACTTCTTCATTTTTTCTCCAGGATGCACTCGACCCTCCCAGATTTTCTTCATGGGAACCTTCATCTTTTCAAACATCTTCCCTTTTTACATGTGTGTGTGTTGCTGCCTTTCCCCACCACAATTAGGATGTAGAATGTAAGCTCCTTGAAGGCAGGAATTATCTTTTTCCCCTACTAGTATTTGTATTCTCAGCACTTAGTCAATAAGTATTAAAACCTACCAAGTGCCAGGCACTGTGTTAAGTACTAGGGCTACAAAGAAAGGTAAAAACCCTGAGGAGCTCTTCAGTCTAATGGAAGCAACAACATACAAACAAGGTATTTCAATAACACATATCTTTATATTAAAAAATGTATAGAATATATATATATATGTGTGTGTGTGTGATATAATGGAGATAACATATAGGGGATATATATAGATAGATAGATAGATAAAATAAGATGGAGATGATATATAGGATATGTGTGTGTATAGATATATGTATATAAAATAAAATGGAAATAATCAACAGAGGGAAGAAACTAGAATTAAGTGCTTGGCACATAGTTTGTACTTAAATATGTGTTGTAGAGTGTTATATTATATTGTATCTGGGCTCAGCCCAGACTATCCTCGTGACCTCACTTAACCCTATTTACCTCAGTTTCCTCATCTGTAAAATGAGCTGGAGAAGGAAATGGTGAACCACTCCAGTATTTTTGCCAAGAAAACCCCAAATGGGATTGTGAAGGTTTGGACACGACTGAAATAAGTGAACAACAAAATATTGTTACATGCAGCATATGAGTAGTCGATGAATGAAAAGGAAGCACCTAGTCACCTGTAAAGAAATGGATGAAAAAAAAAAAAAAGGTCTCATTCAGAGGCTACTTGTGCAGAAATCCTATGAGCAATGTTTCTGCCAAGTGGTCATTTAGTCTCAACTTGAAGGACATCAGTAATGAGGAACTAATTTACCTCACCCTTCAAATGAAGCAACAGAAAAATAGGATCTGAGTGACTAGGACTTTTCCTTTCTTCAGTTTCCTCATCTATAAAATGAGGTTGAGAATACCTGTAGTAGCTCTTTTTACAGGGTTGTTATGAAGTTCAACTATGGCAACGGGCATAAAGCACTTTCCTGCAATAAAGTTTACAATGCAAAAAAGGCAAGAGGTATAGGTGTGTACCAGTTATAGGACACATTTATTAATTTAAAAATAAATATATTCCTACATATTCTTAAAGTTATCATTTTAGTTCTGCATCCCATTACCTTTTTCCTGGACTATTGTATTTTGTTGTTGCTGTTCAATCATTTCATTCACATTCACCTCTTCATAACCCCATTTGGGGTTTCCTTGGCAAATTACAGGAGTGATCTGCCATTTCCTTGTCCAGCTCATTATACAGATGAAGGTTAAGTGACCCGCCCAGGATCACACACATAGTGAGTGTCTGAGGTCAGACTTGAATTCAGAAAGGTGAGTCTTCTTGATTCTAAGTCCAGTGATTTATTACTGAGTCGCCTAGGTGCCCAGATTATCTTCATCTTCCACCTATTTTTCTATCTTCTGCCCCTCTGCCCAATATTACTAGGTACCCTTGCACACACACTTACACACACGTACTACTACGTGTATACATATGTATGTATGTGTGTATATTTATGTGTATGTGTGTGTGTGTACATTGCTGGTGGTCTTTGATGGTCTGACTACTTGTCAATTAAGGAAGGGTTCTTGGTCTTCTATATTATGTTAGGAACCACATACAGATGTCCCCCAAATCTTAGTGCACTTTTAAGCTATTAAAGCCTTTTTTTGGTGATTATCACTCCTAGATGGATGCCTTGTCTCCTACTGTCCCCTCTATTTAGTCCCAGCTGGATTCATTGTGTGTTCACTGATGAATGATCAGGAGGTGGGGGGAGTGAAGCTGAAGGAAAATGAGAAAAAACAAACCCTTTTCATTCCTATGAGTAATTCTCCTCGGCTCCAACCTCAAACTGGAATCTTTCAAATAGAAACTCTTCTACCATTAAGCTGGTTTATTACTTGATTATTCTGCCAGGGAAATATCTCCAGATATTTAAAGCCCACCGAGATAGAATTGATTTGTTTGATTAGCCAATGAGCCGTTCCCTTCTTGATCAAAGAAGTTTAAAAGTGGTCATTTTTATTAAAAAAAATTTTTAAAAAGTAAGTTGGACAATAGGTCAGAAAACTAATCTCTTATAATAAAATTGTTACTATAGAAACAATCAGATTTGACTTACATTTTATAATCCCTTTTAAAGTAACACATTCCACTATACATGTAAAGACTCCCAGGCTGCCCTTTGGTATTTTAGCGTGGTTCAGTGTGGCTGGTGAGCAGCCCAGTGCAAAGAACAATGGATTTGGAGTCAGAGGATTTGAATTTGAATCTGAGCTCCATTTAGATGAGTCAATTCACCTTTTTAGGCCTCAGCTAGGTCAACTTTAAAATCAAGAGATTGGACTGGATGAATTTTGAATTGTTTCTCCATCCGAAATGTATAAATAAGGTTTTACCCAAAACAACAACTAACCCTCCCACCCACCCCCCAAAAGGGGAAAAAAATGTTGAATTTAGCAAGAGTGGGAGGAGGATGAATTTTGAATTGTTTCTCCATTCTAAATATATGAATAAGGTTTTACCCAAAATAAAACTACCCTCCCCCCCAAAAAAAGGGGAAAAATGTTGAAATTTAGCAAAAATAGGAGAAGGGTAGCAGTGCTGAACTCTTGTCTCTCTAAGAAACAAACCTATAGACTAGAATTATTTTATTACTTGGATAATTGTCAATGCATGTTCACACAGCTATTAAAATTGGGATTTATTTTAAACATTTAAGCCAATATACACAGTCTGTATATTTTTCGGTATTGCTAAATTCGACTTTGATTGGTAGACTATATTCTTCTCAAAATATTGTATAAAATGGTTGGTTGTAAGCCAATACACAGAGTCTATATATTTTTCTGTGTTGCTAAGATCTACTTTGATTGCTGGACTATATTATTTTCAAAATATTCTATAAAATGGTTGGTTATAAGCCAATATACAGAGTCTATATATTTTTCGGTGTTGCTAAGTTCTACTTTGATTGCTAGACTATATTCTTCTCAAAATATTCTATAAAAGGGTTGATTATTCACAGATAAGAAATGGGCTGAGTCATCTGCCACAAAAAGAGGCAGGACACTGAGAATGAAGTTCTAGAGGCTCACCCATTCCATAAATGTCACCAACTTGCCAAGCTTGCCAAATGGGCCCATGATATGAAAAGGTTAAGAGCCCGGGTTCTATTGTGTTAATTAGTTCTGTGACAGTCGCTCACCCATAAGACATTTCATGCTTTGTACCTGGCTTGTTTGTCTTTGAGATATTTCACTGAAGATAGTCACTCCTTTAGCACAAGCAAGAAAAGACTCTTACAGAGGAAGAAGCAGCATTTCAGAGAGAGGAAGGGAGGAAAAAGGGGGGGTGGGAAAAGAGAAGGAGGATTGGGGGAAGGGAGAAAGGAAGGAGAGAAAAAAGGGGAAAAGGGAATGGAAGAAAGAACAAGGGAAGGAGGGAAGGAAAGAAAGGAGGAAGAGGGGAAGAAAAGGAGGGGGTAAGGGGGGAAGGAAAGGAGAGAAGGGAGGAAAGGAAAAAGGGAAAGAAAAAAGAAAGGAAGAAAGGAGAGAGAAAGGGAGAAAGGGAGGGAGGGGGGAAGGGAAGGAAAAAAGAAAAGAAGAAATATGAAGTCCTTAAATCTAATGACCCATTGAAGGAGAATTATAAATAGAAAAGGGTAAGATAAGGTTATGCACATCAGACTTTCATTTCAATTTCTGGAGTAATGAGAAGAAAACACCTTTGAAAAGCCATTATCGTTTTCACAATTAAAAGGGAAATGGCAAAGCAGGCAGAATCAATCATCACATGGTTTAAAGGGCAAGATCCTTGTCAGGGTTTTTCTGGATTAATTCACACACACACACACACACACACACACACACAGCATCTTGTTCACTGTGAATTTGCAGAGTGGTGTGAGCCATAACACAATGCACTGAACATGATCTTTTTGGCGTAGCAGAGATAGAAGTTCAACATTAACATGAACATCCTATGCAATGGAATATGACATCAAATTACAGGTCAAGGTAGATATGTTTTGGTTCTAAGAGATCAAAAGTGGGGAAGATCAGCAGAAATCCACCCAGCTTCTTCAGGAGGGAAGCAAGGATCAGCCCCCTTTCATGCTTTGTGCCAGTGAGCAAACCGTGAGAGCCTGGAGCAGGGCCAGGCTCCTGGTAGCTTCAGACCAATGTTAGATATCTAAGAAGGGACTGAACAGTAAATCCAGTGGAGGAAAGTGCCCGTCAGACATCACTAATCTATGGAAAGTTTAGAGAATGCCCTTGGAGAGGGCAAAATGAAACAAACACAAACTCAAGGCTGACAGTAGCTCCTTCTTCACTTTAAGTAGTAAGACATCCCTGAGGGAGGCACAGGGGGCAAATGTGCCAGGGAAGTTGGGCTACTTCTTCCACCTTGACCCCAAAGATTCAGATAGGGACCGTGCAAGACCCTGAAGCCAAGAGCTTGGGGACAGCAGTGCTTCCCAATCCCTCAGACCTACTTCTAGCCTATCCCCCATGGAAGGGAAATGGCAATGTGTAGAGGGGAACCTTCCTTCCTCATCACTACCAGGACAACTGCCACTGGGGCCAAGAAGTCCTGGGAATGGCAATATCCTCAAACCACCCTTCTTGCTTCCAGCCCAGCCCTTACAGCCTTCATCATTCAGGGAAACAACTTTTGTGGAGAGGGGAGCAGCCTTCACACCAACTGCCAACTCAACGTCACTCCCAAGGCTGGCAAACCAACCTTGCTGAAGCAACAAGATAGCCAGGGTGATATGTGCCAGGGACTGGAACCGGGCAGCCCTACTGTTTTGCTGAGACAAGTTCCTGCCAGACTCTTCACTCTCCTTGTTAAATTCCCATGCCCTCTTTTCCAGAGACAGGTGATTTAACTCAATTAATGATGCTTAGATAATTCCTGACTCTCACACTTTCCAGATATCTGAACTTGGATGTACTTTGAATATAAACAAACAAGAAGGTTGCTGGGATGTAAGCAGACACCAAAGGGAGCTCCTGGCCACTTCTACAGGGCAGTAATTAAAGTCACCTACAAGAAACTTAGAATACAACAGCCGTGCAACCAAAACCCCTCCAGAGTGAAGGTCATCAGAGATTGGTCAGTTGGCTCTTTCCTTTCTTTGTTAATTGAAATTTTATCCTATTATTCTTAATACTTGCTCCTCTTTAAACAAAGTATGGAAGGAACTGTCAGCAATCATCTCTAATAATGACTCTAAATTTCAATTTAAATAGAAGAAACTAGGGAAAACATCAGATTTTATAGGTATGATCTAAATAACATCCCTTTGAAAGTGAAGATTTAAGGAAATTAGAGCTGGTAGATAGAGTACCTGAAGAACTATGGACAGAGATTCACAATATTGTGCAGAAGGGAGCAACAGAAACATCCCAAAGAAAAAGAAGGGCAAGAAAGCAAACTGGTTGTCTGAAGAGGATTTGCAAATAGCTGAGGAAAGAAAGAAAGAAAAAGGGAAAGAATACCCAGCTGAATACAGAATTCCAGAGAATAGCAGGGAGAGAGATTTTCATAAATAACAATGCAAAGAACAAGAAGAAAGCAATAGAATGAAAAGATAAGAGATCTCTTAAGAAATTAGAGATATCAAGGGAATGTTTCTAGCAAAAATGGGCGTGATAAAAGACCAAAATGGTAGGAACTTAATAGTAATGGAAGAGATTAAGGATAGGTGGCAAGAAAATAAAGAACTATCTAAGAAAGATCTTAACATTACTGATAAGCAGGATGGTGAGGTTATTGATCTAGAACCATATATTCTGGAGAATGAAGTCAAGAATGTCAACTTTGCTGTTTTTCTGTGGAGAAAGAAACTGGTGACTGAAAAGGTTAATGACTAGCTGAGTCTTTCATGATGGCTCCTATTGACCTAAAAAGGCTAATCTCTGCCTGGATCATAAATATATAGTGGTGAATACAAAGAAAGAGGCGCAGGCACATTCCCATAGGTAACACTATATGGGTTGTACCTGCTACATCACAAGCCAAGCAACCACCTCCTGACCTATCTGCAGATGTTGGGAAGAAGGATGAGTCATTTTTACAATGTAATTGTCTTTGTCTGGGACTCTAAGGAAAAATGAATGCTCGGGGAATTCTGTCTTATCTCTTCCTCCTCTAGATGAGCACCTTCCCATTCTGTTCAGTTTAATCCCCCTATTTGGAATACTCTCCTTCTCCAGTCTGCTAATTTCTATTTGTACACAGTAGGGTCATAAACTTAAATAAATACTTAAGCTTTAAGGGTACATAAAAAGAGGCAAAAGATTGGTGGAGCTAATGCTTTACCAACATGGGCTACAGTCAATTTATCCAGACCATTTTCAAAAGAATCTCAATCTCTGTGAATCATGAGCCAGTGTATAATACTTACCAACTGTAGCAGATGCAGATGACAAAAGCGATTTTCCCCAAGATCCCCATCCTGTCCACCCACTTCCTTGAGAAGAGGAGTCCTCATCCTATAGGAATACAAATTAGTCACATCAGCTACCAGTTTCTTTTCCCAAAGAAAAAGAACAACCACAAAGTTTCAAAACGAGTAAGATAAAAAATCACTAATAGTTACAACAGGGTCATAAAAGTATCCTAGCACACTTTGCAATGTGCACTTTGGTACCAAAGTGATTAGTTGTGTTAATGCTTTCCGAGAACCTGATTCAAAACCAAAAGTAATGAATCTGTTGTACCCTGACCCATAGTTCTCTGAATCCCTGAGAGCTAATGGCTGGGAACAAGTGAGTCATGTGAAAGAAGCAAAAGTGTCTTAAACTAGCATTGAAAATGCTTCCAACAACTTTATCTCATTTAATATTTACACAGCTGAATTTATACACTCCTCAAGATATATTTAACTTTCAAATCTCTGTGTCCAATGTGGGTATGAATATAAGAAAATCTTAGGTGAATTAAATTAAAAGGAACCTTGGCCAGCTAATTGAAAGAATGGAATTATTCTTGATGCCTGGATAAGATTAAAAGCAGGGAAGCAAGAAGTCACTATGAGAAATATCAAGCTCATTAACAATAACCTTCTACCCAAATTTTCCCACTTTGACAATTTACCTTCTTAGTCTATCTGCATTATTTCATGCAGTTTTTTTTTAATTTATGTAATTGAAGTTAGTCTTTTGTGTTCACCTTATTCCTTTACAATAAAGTAATTAATACTTTATGCAATAATTCATATTTTTAAAAGGTACTTTCTTCCTTTTTCTTTTCTTTTTTTTTGGGGGGGGCATGTGTGTAATATGACCTTTTATAGTTAGGTTGTATATTCATCAGGAACTTATTGTGTTTTGTAATATAAAATAATGATGTATAGCTGATTTTTTACAATCTGCTTTTCAGTTTTCTGGGTAGTTCTTGCCAAATAGGAAGTCATTCTCCCAGTACCTTATGTTCTTAGATTTATCATGCTAATTAACTATGAAAATAGTTAAACCAATAGTTTGGTTTAAAAAAAAACAAGGGAAGAAAATTGAGACATTTCTACTGAGGTTATAGTTTCTATAATTTTCTATAAATTTAAAACACCATCTGCTTATAAGCAAATATGATATTTTCACAAATTACTGATTGTTTTATGTAAGAAAAAAGTGAGAAACATTTTTTAATGAATGGGAGGGAGGGAGCTCATCCCTTTTGAAAATGTAAAACACAAGCAGAATTTTTGATTTATTTTTTGATTTGCTTCAGAACAATGGAGCCAAGAAACAAGATTTTGCCATGGTAAAGACTGATGCAGAGCTGATTAACAACAACCTTTTCATAGGAACAAATTACTATCTATGATCAGGGAGGGCTAACACTGGCATGGGAGTAACAGTTTTTGACTCAAATGACAATATACTTAATATGATCTGACAGCTGGTAATTGACTAGCAAATGGAAATAAATGTTACATGAATCTAGAATTTGGTTGTTGTTTTTCTTCTCACACATAAAAGCTACTTATATTCTCTTGCTTAGAAAATTTTGGTGGGCTTTTCTCCCAGTTTTACTCATGATCTCCCTCTCCTCCTATCCAAAGCCCACCTATTTTTAATGCCTAAGATATACCTGGAAGGAATGATGGAAAGAATACTGCAGGAGAACCCATGATTAGAAATCAATGTTTATTAGTTGGGTGACCCAACTAAAGTTACTTCCGAGCCTTAATTATTTCTTCCTCTTTAAAATGGGCTAATGATACTTATGCTTTTTAAATCACAGGGTTTTTAAGAGAAAAGGACTTTCTAACCCTTAAAGTACTGAAGAAACAGGAATTATTACCATTAGCATGCAATATTTGGGGGTATTTAGTCTAGAGACCAGATTCTTAAAGTATGGGTCACAACCCCATTTGTGATCTCATAACTGAGTACGGAAGCTATGTAAACATGATTTATTATCAGTAAGTGTTTGATTTGTATATATATATATATATATTATACACCTATATATCATATAACTATAGTTCTTATCAGTGTTTGATTTGTATACTTATTTTATGTACATACTGATATACTATATAACTGTGATTTATTATCAGTAAATGTTTGATTTGTATACCTATTTTATATACCTATATATATTTGGAGTCATGAAAATTTCTTGGATGAAAAGGGGTTGCATATGGGAAAAGCCCTGGGCTAGTGAGAACATTCAGACTATGATAGGAGTCTTCAAGCATTTGAAGGACTTATTACACAGGAGAAGGATTAGATTCATTCTGCTTGGTCCCAAAGGGCAGAACTAAGGATCATGGGTAGAAGTTTCGATGTGGACTTTGAGCTTACTGTCTTCCCTTGTCAGAAAGAAGCCCAACTGGCTATTATCAGACCTATAACCAAATTCCAGATTATTCTGTTTATATAAAATGATTGTGAAAATGGAACTTTGTATCAGCCACCATGGTCTATCCCTCAAATCTCTGAGCATCTTTAAACAGATATTGATTAGCTTTCAGATATTGATTAGCTTATCTTTAGAGTGTCTGGGACCTGGTCTGCCAGGTACATTGCACCTGGCTTCTCCTTGATCGGAGGGTACCTCTGAGCTCCCAAATTCTTCTCTGGTCCTCCTCCATGGTTGTATTTCCCCTATGAAGATCTTTTCAGGATTAAGCCCTCTATGAGGTACTCTCTCTCTCTGTCTCTCTGTCTCTCTCTCTCTGTCTCTCTGTCTCTCTCTGCCTCTCCCTCTGTCTCTTTCTCTCTCTCCTTTATAGTGTTTTCCCTTTAATGGAGTTTTTCTCCTCACTACAGCTAACTCTGGTTAGTCTGCTAAAGTCCTCTATGGATCTAACCTTTTAATCTTTAATCTAACCTTTTAAATTCACATCTCATGGGATATTCCTTTAATGGACTCTTCCAAACTCCTTTACTTGGTCACCCTATTGCTCTCCTAATTCTATTGCACATTAGCAACTCCTGGTGCCTATTTTACTTCTTCATTTTGTCTGTAACCACTTCTCCTAAACCAACTTACCTTTTGGCCAAAAAAAAAAAAATAGCCATTATGAATTGTCACATGTTTATTTCAAACTAGGAATTGCTACCCTGACCTCATCGGTTGCAGTCTCTAAAAGTGTAAAGAAGTCTCTAAAAGTTAGATTTCTCCAGTAACCTGGATCCTGAGGGAATGTGTCTTTCTTATTAGAGTAACTCAAGTAGAAATCAGTGCTGGTCATGGTCTGAAATTCAATGTTGGGAATTCCTTGGACAACATGACTTCTGTGATCCTCTAAGAATCTATTAATGATTGTAAATAAAGATTTGTTCCTTTTAATTTGGGGGAGGAGAAGCCTGAGAGCCTAAACTTCAATAAATCTCTTTTTGATCTGTTATGTACACCATCCCATTATTAGCACCTATGTCTATAGAGTCTAAATGCAAAAAACAAGCAAATAAAAATAATTGGAGAAGGAGGGGCAGAGAAGGGAATCAAAGATAGGAGGAACCCATCAGCAAACTGGTTAGACTGGGAGAGAAGAGGGGAGCCATGAAGACAGAAAGAGCCCAAGTGACCAATGAGGTCATAATATCAAAGGAATCCTACCAATATTTTTTTAAAATTCTTGTCCAATCTACTCAGTTTGCCTGTGTGCAAAGGCATTTACCTTGCATCAATACATCTATGAAGGTTGCAATCAACCTTTTGTCACAAGCAGGAGAAAACTTTAGGAACCGCATCCACAGTGAGCTATTCTGGAGCCGCAGTTGTGGACAGACTTGATTTTCTGATCTGAGGTTAGGGAAGTAGCTTGATTTTCCAGATCCAAAGGGAAGGCTTCGGAATACAAGGCTCCTTAACGAAGCACAAGCAGAGATTTCTCTGTTCTTTACTATGAGCAGGGTCTCCTGTGTGCTGTTAGATGAGGAAACGAGAGCTAGGGAGATTGACTTGCCTATCACATGGGTAGTCCAAGTCAGAGGCTGATAAAGCCACAGGAGTAACATGGTAACTTCCATAGTAATACACTGTAGCCCTGATATAGCCCATGCAGGCTGTCCCAACTCTTGTGAGAACTCTTGTGCTCTTGTACAGTGTTGGAAAGAAAAGGAAGTGGCCAGTAGGCAAGGTTCCAGTCTACAGTGTCATTCCTGGTCTCCTGGATTTTTTTTCCTTCTCGTGTACCTTCTGGTGTTCATGGGTGGGACCTTGGGCTGCCATATCTCTGAGAAGGCAGTGAGTTAGGAGCACGTGGTTTATCTCTATTTCCCTTGTGTGATCCTATACTGCTTGGGAGCTTGGATGCAGAGTACTCTAGAATGGAAGATGAAGCCGTGTCTTTCTGGTTTCATTTCAGATGTCTGTATTGACTATATAGCCAGACATGCTGCTATAGTGGAGAGAGCTTTGAACTTGAAGTCAGAAGAGACCCAGACTTGCCTCTCACCTCTAACACTTACTAGCTGACTGAATTGGGCAACTGGCTTAACCTGAGCCTCAGTTTCCTTATCTATAAAATGGAGATAATAATGCAAGTAAAACTTCACAGGATCATGGTGAGGATCAAATGAAGTAATCCCCCATTAGAATGAGAACAGTGTCCATCATTTATCTCATAGTACCTGGTACATAAAATGTACTTAACTGATACTGACTACATTAAAAAAATCTTGCAAAAGTTACATATAAATGTCGCTGTTACATTATTTGTAACAGATCATGACAAGAAGAAGGGAAAAGAGAAAGAGTATCATCAGCTAGAGAACCATAGCTAGAGAAAACCATACCTAGTTCTAAATTGAATGGGGGTGACTTTCTGTAAGGCTACTGGTAAAGTACTAGATTTTAGCCACAATGTGGATTAAATGGACTTTTGAGGTCTAGACTGGGATAGCCACATGTTAAGATGCATAGAACATTGAACTTGAGCTGAATCCAGATCATAACTGTACCATTTACAAGTTGTATGACTTTGGGCAAACCATTGAATGCATCTAGGTTTCATCATCCAAAAGGAAGAGTTTGGACCAGTGGGTCAATACAAATAGAAAAGAATCTTCCTTCTAACTGAATATTGACTTGGAAAACTATAAATTAACATTGTCTGTGTTGTATTGCATTTTTATTGCTACTATGAATGACATTGTTTCCATAGAATTAATTTTGGATTCCAAATAATCATTTTATAAATGAAAACAGTTCATTTGCAAGTTTTAAAATACTCATATTTTAAGTAAAATTGTATAAAAAGCATAAGTTTGTGAAAGCCGCAAAATTACCCACAGAGCACAATATTGAATGAAATTCATTTCCTTTCATTAACTCTGCCCTTATCCACATGACCTAAAGAAAACACTCTGTAATTTTCTTCCTTCTTAAAATGAGAAAAAAAGAAAACATTCTTTAATTTTCTTCCTTTTTAAAATGAGAACAAATTAGCCTTATGAGGGTGAAAACAATATCAAGTCAATGAAGTTTAAGGTCCTTACACATTCATAATACTGTTGAGTTCATTTCTTCCTTTGGATCCAAGAACACATGAACAACACATTCTTCTAGGCTGGAGCTTGGGAGTGAGGAGGGTGTGAAAGAAGGAAAAATTTCTCTCAGTATTCATCTGCCCAGAATGGTTGTTCCCAAAGTTGTGAGATCCTCTTCACTGGAAATATAACCTAACATAGCACCATAGAACTACAAGGGATCTTAGAGATGGAGATGATGATGATGATAATGATGATGATGGTAACTAGCATTAATGTAACACTTTAAGGTTTGTAAAGAGCTTAAAAATATTATTTTATCTTCACAACAACTGTGGGAAGTAGGTGCTATTACCATCCTCATTTTATAGATGAAGAAACGGAGGCAGTTGGTAAATGATGGCTTGTCCTGGGTCATATAGCTAGTAAAGTATCTGAAGCAGGATTTGAACTCCAGAATTCCTGACTTCAGGTCTGGAGCTCTATTTACTTTGCTACCTAGCTGGTTAAATAAAATGCTCTTTTTTTTAGATGTAGATGTCCTAGAGAGTACTCCTGTCTTCGATAAATGATTTCTAAGAGTCTTTTATTAAAGGTGTAGTCTTAAATCTTACTTGTGGGGAGGATAAGCCCTTCAGTCACAGCCAGCCAGCACAATTGGTGGGCTGTACAATTCCACTTCAAAATAAGTAATCAAACTGTCTTCTTAAGGGTGGGGAGTGGGGGGAAGGAGGGGAAAAGCTTGGAACAAAAAAAAGTTTTGCAAAGGTCAATGCAGAAAAATCACTCATATGTTTTGTAAATAAAAAGCTTTTAATAAAAAAAATAATAATAAAAGTAAGTAATCATAGAATGTTTTGGAGTGGTGGGTCCTAGTTAGAAGCCACAGATAAACATGGCTTTTATTCCTCTCCTTCTCCCGATCCATCTATCCTTCTTATACAACCTCCTCATATAAAACCCAAAGAAGGATAAAATCCATGGTGTGACTTCCATGGAAATGGCAGTGATAAAATTCTATGTGAAAATTTAAACATCTTAAAAGAAAAAAAAAACATGCAAACATATTGTGTATTATCACTATACAATCCAATTGGCTGTAGCACATATCCTGGAACTGATGGGTTTTTAAATAAGGCAAACTGTCCTGTAACTACTAAGAAAATGAAAAAGGAAAGAAAATGTTCTTTTTCTAAATACAATTTTTTTGATGTGACTTAAGAGAGCCTATTTTTTAAAAGAATTTCTTCCCAAAGGCTAGAAGAAGAGTAACTAAAAGATGAAACATACTTTTTCTATAATTAGAAATAGAATCTTTTTCTTCCAATCCACGAAAACCTCTCATCTACCAACAGATTCCCAACCCCACCCCCCTAACTGATAGTTTCATCACATGTCTTCTCTGCACTATTGGCCACTGTTGAGTCCCCTTTCTTGGACACTCTCTCCTCTGGGTTTTTGTGATGCAGCTCTCTTGATTCTTCTCCTTGTTCTTTTTTCTTAGTATCTTTTGCTGGATCATCATCCTAGGCAAGCCCTTGGACTGAGGAAAATCTAGTGGATCTTGGGTCCCCTTCTCTTTCTCCTTATACTGTCTCAGTGGCTTTATCAAGTTCTGCTGGTTTTCCTTGTAGATGATTCCCAGATACAACCAGCCCTAGCTTCTCTCCTAAGCTCCAATTTCACATCTATGTTCTTAGTGGACATTTCAAATTGGATGCTTTATAGGCATTTCAAACTCAAGAAATCCAAAACAAAACTCATCACCACTCTCTTCAAACCCACTCCTCTTCTGAACTTCCCTCTTTTTGTTTCAAGCTATCACCATCCTTCCAATTACCTGCATATACAACCTCAGAGTCATCCCTGACTTCTCATGCCATATATCCATTCAATTCCCAACACTTTGGTTTCTAACCCTACAATATCTCTCCCATACATTTCTACGGTTGCATTCATGCAGTGGCCACTATAGCTTAGACTCCTAGCCCCTCTTACCTGGACCATTGCAATGTCCTTCTATTTGGCCTCCCTAGCTCTTCCTTTTCCACTCCAAATCATCCACCACATGTCTGTTAAAGTGATTTTCCTAAAACACAAGTCTGCTTGCATATCATTTTTATTCAATAATTTCCAGCTTCTCCCTATAACCTCTAGGATCATATATAAATGCCTCTATCTGGCATATAAACATCTTAGCCCATCTTGTCTTCCCCAGAAGTATTACATATATTCTCCTCTACACATAGGACAATCCAACAAAAAGAGCCTCCTTGCTATTTCTCACAAACAAATCCCATCTCCCAACTCAGTGCCCTGACATAGACTGGTTCCTGTTCCTGGAATATATTCCCTTTCTCTCTTCAAATTCCTAGCTTTCTTCTAGGCTCAGCTCAAGTCCTATATTCATTTCTTATTCTTACATCTGATGCCTTCTCCCCCGGGCTCTCTTGTATTGTTTTGCTATATGCTATTTGTATATACCTGTATATGTGAATGTGGTCTCCCCACATTAATATATAAGCTCCTTAAGGGAAGGGCTTTTTTTGCCTTTGTTTCTGTATCCTCAGCACTACCTAGAGTGTAATAAATGCTTGTTGATTGATTAATGCTATGGCCAAATTGGTCTTTTGTGGATTGGAAAGAGGTTCTGCAGGCTTGATTATAATATGCAAATATATTATTTTATTTACCCTTTTTCTAACCACTGTAAAAAGCCCTTGGACAGGAGAAGAAATATCATAATATTCAGAGTTGTTATTCTTCCTGTGTATTGTTTAAAAAAAAAAA